>JAQIWN010000064.1:0-62011 GCA_034699025.1 Entomobrya cf. arborea Gr-Col-00668 | reverse complement strand
TACCTTGGGGGCTAACTTCAGGGTTCTGGGGGATGTGTTAAAGTAAGTTGGGGGATGTACCTTGGGGGCTAACTTCATGGTTATGGGGGATGTGTTAAAGTAAGTTGGGGGATGTGTTAAAGTAAGTTGGGGGATGTACCTTGGGGGCTAACTTCTACCTTTTAATGTTAAGTAGGTTGGGGGATGGCCCTTGGGGGCTAACTTCATGAATTTGGGGGTTGTGGGCTAACTTCATGGGGGCTGGGGGCCAACTTCAATGACATCAATTTACCAGACATCCCGATCCAATGTTGGTGCAACCTGGAATGTTCGACCTTGCTGGTCTGTGTTAAAGAGTTTGGAAATTAATGTGAACTCGAAGAAGGCTGTGGAAACGAAGACACCCACGCAGGATACAGCGTTGTTGTTCAAGTTTCTTTGGAAGGATGTTGTGAGGGGCAACCTGACTGAGTTAAGCTTAAAGTTTCAAGATGGGAAGGGTAAGGATGGGGTTGCCATTCCAAAGACGGAGGATATTGTGAGCGGATGTCCGAATTTGAAGAAGCTGAGGATTGGAAATTGGCCAGGGACTAATAAGCAGTTGATCAAGTTGTGGAGTGGATTGCCAGGTTTGTAGGAAGTTGCACTGGAGTACTGTAAGGACTTGGGGAATGTGGCTTTCGTTGGGGAAGATGTCAACCGACCTGTTTTCTTTCGGCTTAATAGTAAGCGATTAATGATGAAATGGAAGATTAAATGTTAATGATTTTTATTTTTTGCTTCAAAAATTAAGACTAATTAAAATGTGGTGCATTTAATTACAGATCTGAAGAAGTTGACGTTGAAGGGACTTGACCAGATGCCAAAGATTACTGACACCTTGTTCTCTCTCGTCTTGGCCAAGATGAAGCTGACTCAACTTATCATCCGCTCTGATAAGCCACTTGAAAAGGTGACCGTTTGTAGAAAAATATTACTGTGTCAGTTAATTAGAATTTAAGGCTATATTATGTGTTTTAAGGATACTTATCGATGGATGTAATTTTAATGAGTTTCAGATAACCAATGTTGGTATCACAGCACTGCTCGAAGGAAAATTCGCTGAAACAATTGAGAAGTTCCCGTTTGAAGGATGGTCCTTGGAAAATGTGTGCGATGAAGAGTTCAAGAAAATGGAGAAACAGTTCCGATCTTATAACATGTTGTAATTTGCTTGTAAAATGTAAATGCTGTATCAACTGTATTTTATTTGCGTATGTGAAATGAAATTATTCATATAACCTTAGTGAATGTATCTAATAACTAATTAGTTCACCAAAGTTCAACGTCAAAAAACGTTGCTGATTAAATGTTTACGTAACAACTAATCAAATTTGTGATGTAGTCTGTAGTTTGTAGTCAGCAGTCACTTAATATTGTTGATGTGGGGTGATTAAAGAATTTATGAATAAAAATGGATGGAATAAATATTACCTTAATTGGATGCTAATTAATTTACAATGAAACAAACTTTGAATTTGTTCAGTTGAACGCAAGAAAAATAGATTTATCAACTGTTGTATATAACTGAATTTTTGACTGTCTCACATTTCAGCAGAATATTTATAGGAAAAGGTCGACCAGTACAGATCTGATGACTTTTTACATGTAGGTAATCCATCTTTAGCTAGTTAGGTTCACTCAGATAAAAGTGAAAGTTGGTGCAGTTTTTGCTAAGGCAGAAATGGATTTCGTGTTCGCACATAAACTATGGGAAATTACAAAAGATCTGTGGAATACGTTAAAATTCTGGAAAGTTTGCATGGATCACACCTAAACTTTGTCGTGTGTAAAAATTAGTTTGCGTATTTAATTTTAATGCCGGAAAAAATATTTTTACTTTAGGATAGGACATTCAAAAATATTCTGTCTTATGCCATTTATTAAACAAAATTACATAATTACTAATTACATTATCTATCTTTACTACTAGAAGTAGTCCAGGGTACCTACCGCCTCTACCTCGCCAGCTCTATGGCTCCTTGTTATTGTGCCATGTATCACGTTGCCCATTGCAAAAAAACATGGAGTCATAGAGTTGGAGAGGTAGAGTCGGTAGGTACCCTGGACTACTTCTAGTAGTACTTTTCCGAAAATCTTAAACAAATTAAGTGGGGGCTTGTCATGTTGAAAATAGTTTATCGGAGCATGAGAAATTAAACACCAAGCAATCATTCATTATATTAAACAAAATTATAATAAATCGTATCAAATAGCAAAAGCCAAAGTTTCAAAGGTTTTCTTTCAACAAATCGAAAGTATTAACGATCAGTTAGGCACTTTAGTTTTTCCTAAAACTTCATTAAGCAAAAAAAATAGTTGGACCTTCAAATTAACTATTTTAGTCAGATAAATTGCTCTAAATATTAAAGCTTTTTTCAAATCATAAATCCGAGTGATTCCATTAAATATGTTTGAAAAACATCGTTAAAATTACTAAATAAATTGAAAAAGTGTACGTAGGTAGAAATTTGCAGTATGGTGTTTTAACAAACTTTTGGATAATCTAATCAATTCGTTGTATTTCTTTTTCATATCTTTTTTTTATCACTTTTGGCTTGTAATATCTATAAACCGAAATTAATTAGAAACCACTCATTTAAAATCTTAATTTGGTAAAAGGATAGTAAGTTTAGTTAACATCCTCCAATTTTGTGACGTCCTCAATGACACCACTGTGATAATTTGATTAAAGCTTCCTTATAATCAGCCCAAGCTCCATGAAGTCGTTGTCAATTTGTCACTACTTTTTTTTAACTTCATCGCCAATTGTGATGTACAATTTATGATTTATGTACAATTAAACTGAAGAAGTATCCTTTTATAAAAAAATACGGTAGATTAACTTATGGGCGCACTAATAAAACAGCATTACTCACGTTTCCATTTAATATAGTCAAGTAATGATTAACTGCTTCTTTTGTCATTGTAAACAGATTTCCACAGCTTATAGGAAATTCCTGTCTTGCTCTCCATTTAGCTGTTAAATAATAGTCATATCTAACTCTATTAAAACTATGGAACTGGCTTCTCTTTTTTCTTACAACTTCAGCACTGTATGATCGAGCATTTACTAAAGATTTGAACAAACAAAGTGTGGTGACAAGGCCACCGATAAATCCAACTACAGCTGTTACAATAATCAAAAAAGGTAAAATAGAGAAACAATTAATTATTACCCAAGCTGCTATTGTGAGAATTACTTGAGACCAGCTTACAAAATACAAAAGTAAATGAGATAATGGACCCTGAAAACTAACAACGAATAGTCTACAAGCTATAAACCATTTCAAAAACTTTAATTCATTAGAGGTTTCTACGCTAAATAGTGTCAAAGCATAGTTTTTTATATGATTGGTCATTAGGACGAAAAGAAATATTAGAAGAAAAATGTACTTAAAAACAAGATAACAGCCAAATGGGCAAGACAGTATAGAAACAGTGTAGAGTGTAAAAATGTGATAGAAATTCCATTGTACAAGTGGCGGCATCACAAATTCTCTAGCTAAGATGTAAATTGGGTCCAAATTAAGAATTACGATTAAATAAGGCATTGGAACTAAAAAGGTGTTCATTCCAAGGGTCATAGCTACCATTAGAAAACCGGTTAGCTCAATTGAAGGATTCTTAATACGAACGCCTAACGAAATAAAAAAAATCTTTCAGTTTACTATTTGTTTGAATTATGAAATAATTATCGACAAATAGACTTACCCAAACGTAGTCCGTTGTTTAAAAAGTCATTACCCAAAAAGATCTTATTTCTATGTTCTATGAAAGTAGCAAGACAAGCATACAGTAAAACAATACACGATATGTATCCTATACAAGTCACTATTTCAATGTGATCTAGATGAGTATCCTTAGGTTTAACAAGTTGCTTCAGTAGAACTGCAATTAATGCGATTCCGCCTATTATAGAACCAAGTATGAGAACTGTTGTCCATACAAACTGAAATATACTTCTCCGTATGGGATATACTCGAACTACTAATGTCGAATCATTTATTATTGTAATGTCAGAAAGTACTGGAGGAATTTTTCCGTAAGTATGAACATAAATTTGGGCTGCGAGAAGAAAACTTGGGGTTATTGATGATTCCGGTTTTCTATTACAAATTCTTGGCAAACCAAATCGATCTGTTTTTGATGTCATCTTATCCGTACAGTAGTCAGAATTAATATTTACGGAATAAATTCGTAGGTGGGCACCTGTAGTGTTAAAATTGTGTGTTGGTAAAAATGTTTCAAAAAGAACGAAAGAAGCATAGACAAAAACGAACATTGACACAAACGATTTTTCCCATTGGTTCTTCTAGGGAACGCAAACAAAGTCAACGCAAAATACCTAAATTGTTTATTTAATGTAGTTATACTAGCATATGCGTATTACGTAGTCGAAAAAGTAATTTTCTTTTAAAATGAACAGGAAAAAGTTAAATGGATTTTTAGATAGTATTTTTATACACGGGTTACTAAAAGTAGAGCAAAGTAAAAGAAACAAAATTTTCCATGACCAGAAGTTAAAAGCTTTTATTTTTTGCATGAATAAATAATAGTTTTAAACGCAAACAACGCAAAGAATTTGAATCTAGCCCTAAAACTAGTTTTCAATTGATCCAAAAAGAACTTCATGCGGTAATTGATTTTGTCGTTGACAAACAGGTTTTGTCAAGTATTTTAAATCTAGTTTAATAAAGGAATAAATTCAATTATTTTAAATAACTACCCTAAATGTTGAACATGCATTTAAAAAATTGTGTACATTTTTATAACTGATTAAGCTTTAACGGTTATTCCAAATACGCTCCCGTGAATTTCTTTTATACTTCACTAGTAACTGGCCATTTACAGAAAAACCGCGCCTTAATGGACTACGTCCACTTACAAAGTCTAGTAGGCATGGTTTTGGATCAAATTTTTAATGTGTTTTGGCCTGGACTTGGCCAAATCAAATGTTCTGCAAAAAGAATTATAATTTAAAAACTAACCTCGGTTTCATAATCAGTGCCATTATTTGCCTTCAAATGCTGAGTTTCAACTCAAAACTTGAAAAACTAATGTTTCCCGCGCGTTTCTGGTGACGTAGCATTTCGAATTAAAAAACTGACTTCAGATTCATAATTTGCTTCATCAGTTACCGCTATAAACTAAGTCTCACCTCAAAATTCGAAGAAATAAGGTTTCCCGCGCTTTTCCCGATGACGTAGTATTTCAAATTTAAATTTTTACTGTTCTTCTTGCGTGTTCTTTCGTTGCGCAGCATAGCTGTGGTGTAGTATCTTCAATATAAGCAACGTTCCTGCATGTAGGCACTCAACACTTTCCTTTTCATTTGTTTGTGTTTTGTTTTGTATATTGGGTTGGGTGGCGTGGTAACTTGGCAATTATATATTATCTTCAAGTATGCGAGTTAAGGGCTGAAACTGGGCAAATACACGTTTTTAAGGGCGCTGATTCCAAATCCGAGGTCAGTTTTCAAATTAGAAATACTACGTCATGGGAAAAGCGCGGGAAACCTTAGTTATTCAAGTTTTGAGGTGAACTCAGTTTACGAGGGTAACTGATGGTACAGATTACGAATCCAAGGTCAGTTTTTAAAGTTGAAATACTTTGTCATCAGAAAAGCATGGGAAACCTTTGTTCTTCGAGTTTTGAGGTAAAGCTCAGTATATGGGGGTAACTGATGATGCCGATTACGACTCTGAAGTCAGTTTTAAATTCAAAATTCTACGTGACCATAACATCCAGGGAAACATTAGTTCTTCGAGTTTTGAGGTGAAACTCAGTTCGTGGGGGTAACTGATGACACATATTTCGAATCTGAGGTCCGTTTTTAAATTTGAAATACTGCATCACCAGAAATGTGCCATCCTTAACCTTTTCTCTCCTCTCTCTCTTTTCTTTATTACTGTATGTTTGGGAACATTTAATGCGGCCAAGTTGAGGCCAAAACGATTTAAAAATTTGATCCAAAACCGTGATTACTAATGGTGATAAAGGATATAGTGATAAAGGAATATTAACGGCAATAAAGTGTTCTTTAAGCCCGTTTATATGAAGTTTTTAGCAAATAAAAGTAATTGTAATGCTTCATTACAACAAGATATTTCGGAATTTGGTCAAGACTATTTCTCCAGAAATTAAACTAATAAATAACATTAGTTAAATATGTGCATATCTTTATGGACGAATTAATAAAAAGGTATTACTCACATCATCAATTATTATACGAACAACTAATTACATATATAAATTTAGTCTATTACTTTTAGGAACTAAATGTACACATGAACTCAATGTACCTTATCTGTTTATGTGGTTTTATGACTATTTATCATATTTGTTTAAACTTCATTCAAATACATTAGCATGTCATCGTAGTAAAGTTATATCTCGATCATTTGACCACGATTGTGAATTTCATATCATAACAGACATCACAGGGAAACCACACACCACTTACAGCTTGCATAACCTAGTAAAGCATTGCAAAATTCAACACTAAAAACTTTGCAGTTGAAACGAAAACATCAAACAAATGATTTTATTGGAAGAAACAATTTTCCGACTAGAATATTCCCCACTTCAGTATTTTCAATTTCATATATGAAATGAAAATCATATGAAGCCTTATACGACCTAACAAATACAAATATTTTAATTTGTTTACTTTGAATTAAGCTGTTGACATAATGGAAGACTGGCAAAAACTTGTAATTACAAAGAATTTACCAGAATTGATTAAACTAACCTCGTGTAGCAGGACACTTTTAGCTACACTTTTGGCTCACAGCATAATTAGTGATGAAGAAAAACAGGAGATTGTAAGTAAAAAGAAAATATTACTAATAAATATCGTTTTAGTTTTTTAAAGTTTCCTTTGAATTAAATTAATAGGATGCTACAAGCACTCAAATAAGCCAAGCTGATAAGCTGTATAAGATACTTACCACAAGAACAAATGCATACCAAGTTTTATTGAAAGTGTGTATAGCGGAAAACCAATCTGGTGTTGTTCGTATTCTCAAGGAAGGAGAATATGAGCGTAAATTAGCAGAGGCACTAATTGACTGTAATGTCACTGAATTCGTTTGTCGCTGTTTTATTTCAACTTCTGATTTCCAAAGTATACAGAAGGCTATAGCAAACTACTCAGAAATTACACAATTTAAAATAGCATTTGAACAAGATGCATCCAATAAACCTTGGCTTCTAAGAGGACCAAAAAACGAAACACTACTTCATATTGCAACAGCATATGGTTACATTAAGTTAATGAAATATTTGGTTAGACTTGGTGTTGACGTCAATGATGTGGATATTGAAGGACGCACTGCTGGTCATTATCTGGGAAAAATTTCGACAAACATAATAGAATCAACTAAAGTACTGATGTCAAACGGACTCAACATTCACCAAGCTGATAAAAACGGAATGACAGCTGCAAGTACAATGGCAACCTACAGCAACATTACTAAATTCCATTATTATCACTGGGTGAATCACATTATGTCAAATCGGAATGAACAGGTTTTTGCACCAAAATCAAAAACGGGTGCAACACAAATTCATCATGCTATCGAATCACTGGACTTGGAAAAAGGCACGTTGAAACTTGTTCATGATTTAGATAATCAAGACATTAACTTGAGAGATAAATCTGGACGGACGATTTTGCATTCGGCATTATTGTTTGGAAGAAGCTTAAAGACTATAAAAAATCTGATAAGCCTAGGAGCTGACTACACGATTGTGAGTTATGCAAAAGAAGGTGTTTTACATTTTGCAGTTCAAGGTGGGAATAAAAAAGTTTTGACGTATTTAATATCACTTCAATTAGACATACATGTTGTAGATGAGCTTGGAGAAACACCACTACACAAAGTAAGATTTACAAAAACCCGAGAGTATTTTGGACTCACAAAATTTTTATTGGACAATGGACTAGACTTGTATGCTCAAGACACAAATGGGAATAACATAGCACATTTGTTTGCACTAACTGAAAACATTTCAATAGACGATTTTCAGGCTTGGATAAAAAGCATGATAGATTGTGGATTCACAAATATTTTTTTCGTGCATGATCACTTTGGCAAGACACCACTACAAATTGCAATGGAAAGATTTAATCTCGACTTGAGTGAAATAATGTTGATAGACACTTCTAGCATTGATGACGACAAACAATTACTAGACAACCTAAGTCCTTCTATTGTACCAGAAGATCCCCCGCCACCTAGTACTGATGATGATGTTATTTTAGAAAATCAAGAAAAGAGTTTCACTGGAGAACCACAAAACCATTTTTCTCGGTCTAACTCAATGGACAAAGACACCTCTGAAAACCCTGGTTTTGAGAAAGACCAGTCACCAGAAACAAATTGGAAGCATAGCTCGAACTTTAAAAGCATCTGTAAATTTTTCCAGGACCTATCAAATGGCCAACAACAAAATAGTGTAGAATTTCATCGAAAATCCAACATTGATGAAACCAGCTCAATCGGTAATGCAACTGCTTCAGTTCCAAATTTCGAAAATGGAGAAACAGAAAACAACCAGCAGGACCCGGAAAATGATATTTGTCTGCCAGAAAATTCAGATGACTGCTGGTCTGCAGCCTTAAAAGAATGCAATGTCAGCTATTATAAACCTAAAGCTAAAGATTTTGTATTACTTTGTGATTTCGAAAATCTTAATCAAGCAATTGAGCATTACGTCGACATTGAAAGCTTCAAAATCTTTTTTGAAAAACATCAAACCAGTAAACCATGGCTACTTCGAGGACCAAAAAACGAAACTCTTTTTCATATTGCAGCATCATATGGATATATAAGCCTAATATACTGCTTAATAGAAGTTGGTTTGAGCATCAACGACGTGGATGATGATGGAAAAACACCAGCTCTGTATGTTGGGAAAAAATCAACAAATATAATAAAGACCACAGATGCATTAAGCAATTGTGGATTAAACATTTGCCACGTTGATGATGATGGAGTAACCATGGCAACCACCTTAGCTATTAATGAACATATCAATAGAATACACTACCATCTTTGGGCGGAGTATATTTTTAAAATGGGATGCCGACGTTTGTTTGAACAAAAATCAAATATTGGGACAACAGCGCTACATGACATTGTGGAATTTTTAGATCTCGAAAGATCTACAATCGAATTAATTCTAAAGTCAGCCAAAATAAATGTTAACCACGTAGACAATCAAGGGCAAATTAGTTTGCATTGGGCTCTAAAATTTGGCAGAAGTTTGGAAACAGTTCAAGAATTAATTGTACAAGGGGCAGACTACAAATTAAAAGACAACAAGAAAGAAAGTGTTTTACACTTTGCTGTACGAGGAAGTAACCAGGAAGTTATAAGTTTCATATGTTCACTGACATCAAATTTCAATGAGATAGATAAACTTGGTGAAACACCTTTGCATAAAGTTCGATTTACAAAAAGTCGAGATTATTTGGGAATGACGAAATTTTTACTGGATAATGGAGCTAATTTGTTTGCCAAAGACAAGGATGGGAACAACATAGCCCATCTATTCGCATTAGCTAATAATATTTCATCCGATGATTTTCAGATTTGGGTAAAAGGTATGGTAGATAATGGACATGGTAGCATTTTCAATGGACAGTTCCACAGAACACCTCTGCATTTTGCAATTGAGAGATTAGATCTCGACCTTGACACAATCAATCTTTTGTTGGACTCTTCATGGGTCGATATCAACGGGCCAGATAACAATGGCCACACATTATTACATCTAGCTTTGCGATTTGGTAGGAGTTTACAAACAATAAAAAACCTGATTTGTTTAGGTGCTAAAATTAAAAAATCTGATAAAACAGGACCTTTGCATTTAGCTATAATTGGAGGAAATATCGATGTCATAAAATACTTGATATCTGAAGGAGTTAATGTGTATGAAAAAGACACGTTTGGAGACACGCCACTACATGATATTATACTGACAAGGAAAAAGAATTATTTTGATATCACAAAAGTTTTGCTAGATAACGGAGCTGATTTATACTGCGAGAAAGTTCACTGTAGAACAGTTGCACATGAAATGGCTCGTTCGAAGTTAGTAACCTCTGAGAATTTTAAAAGCTGGGTTAAAGCTATGATTGAAATTGGCCATGTTCCTTTATTTACCGTTCGTTGTGAATTTGGCAAAACTCCACTACATTATGCAATAATGAGACTAAATCTTGATTTGGAGACAGTGAAGTTATTAATTGAATCTACGAAACTTGACATCAATCAGCCAGATTCTAGTGGTGATACTTTACTTCATTTAGCATTAAGAAACGGAAGAGACTTAGAAACCATAAAAAATCTTGTTTACTTGGCTGCTGACTGGAAAAGAACTGGGGAGTATGATCGTAGTGTTATGCACTACGCAGTAACAAGAAGTAATGAGGAAGCATTTGTTTACTTCAAGTCTCTTGGAGCAGATTCGAATGCTAAAGATATGTATGGCCGAACTCCACTTCATGAAGTCTTGTGTATCGGAAGGAAAAATTATTTAGATATGGCAAAGTTGCTTTTGAGTAACGGGGCAAGCTTGGACGCAAAAGATATTTATGGTGTAACGGCAAACCAATACATGGAATCCTATTATAAGTGATGCTTACAAATGATGTACCTTCTTAGGAGTAGGAGTATCACGACTGGAAAAGACAAGGTTTGTTAGTGATATAAAAAGATTCTTTGCAAAATTAGAGTCAAGAAAGATTACGTTAAGCATACTATAAGAACAAAATAGGAAATTCCGTTATAAAGCACTTTACAATCTACTAGGATACAAATGAAAATTTAGCTCACATTATTCGTCAATATTGAAATAAAGTATTAAATATATTTTAAAGGCTGTATTAAAATGTGTTGTGATTTACTTAATACTACACTACGTTACTACTACGAGTTATCAAACAGTTTCATGATATATATTATCTTATCATAACATCATTCTCCGACAAGTTAACTACACTTACAGGAATTTCTGTAGTTATTCTTTGATCTGAAACTACATATAAACATTCTTATATACCAATAATATAGAATTAATAACAAGTTTGAACTGCTTCATTCTTTTTTGGTTTTGCATACATTGTCGTTTTGGTTAATCGTTATTTTGATAAACAGTCAGTTGTTATCATAATTCACTTGCTGGATTTTCATTTTTCATATTATAAGTTATATTTGTATTGTATCAAGATTGAACAGAAAACAAAAATAAATTACCTGAAAACCAATTAAATTAAACCGAATTTATACAGTAAGGGTACAAATCTTTCGCTGTGCCAAAATATATAAGAGAGTAAATAGTTTATAGGTTTTTATTGCAAAAATGTATATAGGCAGTCATTGACGAATTGTACATACATTGAAAATTCTAACACTAGAAAATAAGACACTAAATTTTCAACTGTTTTCCGTCTTCACATTTCATTACTTCATTGCAAACATAACATAACCTAAATTTCATATATAAACTACGTATGTAAAGAGTTGATTTATGGACGGACAAGCAAAACCGCGTCACTTATATTTGTCCTTAATGTACTGAAACAAATACTTATGGCACTTTTTGTCATTAAAAATTGATTTCCACAATATAAGAAATTCTTGTCGGTCCTGCTCAATTCTTGAAATAAATGTTTTGTTTGAATTTTTGGGTAACAGAAGTTAAATAGGTTTTTGGTTATTAACCTCAAAAGTTGATGTACAAGTTCATTAAAACTGAGCATAAACCAAGACTGGAAATAAGTTGCATGGTTTATAAAAACTATTTTTGTTAACAGCTTTTTCTAAAGTTTTGTAATTTACAATCCTCTTGGAAGCTCTCAAACTTTATATTGTAGTTATGGCGAAATTATTTTAGCCAACAATATGTTTGTTCAAATGTAAAACAAATTTCAATCATTTTTGTAATGTTTTCCAAGCATTTTTTTAAATTCGTTATTTACAAGTGAAGGCTGCATTGTTCACACTTTTCAATTTAAAGTTTGAAACTCTGTATTCAAGAACTAATATAATCATGATAAAAAGTCTGGGGGTTTTCCTAATGAAATAGGTGGTAATTTAGTATCATTCAAGCACAAATTTACGTTTAAATATTTGGTTATTTTTTTGGGGTTGATGTAACTCTAGAAGACAGATTGTGCATTGGGGTTAAACAAACTTTAAAATCAATGAAAGAAAATCAATAAAATCAGTAATTAAAACAAAAATCAATAAAATCAGTAATTTAAAAAAATCAATAAAAAAGTATTATTTTTTCTTTCTTTTTTTCATTTTATTCAAATATAACTAGACTTCCTTATTTACATGTATCTAATCTTGACGAAACAGTTGTACATTACAGCGAATGAACTGAAATACAAAAGTTAACTTTATCTTACTCATTTGTATGTCGTGTTCACATTTACTATTGCAAGTGGAAACATAGGCAATCTAATTTAGTTTGCAGAACTAGTTATGTCAAGTTTTATAATAATTAAATTTTTTTATCTAGCATTATCTCAGGTAGAATAAAATAAATGAATTTTAATACACGAAAACATCAAATTTCTGAAACCAAAAACCCTTCAAATTTATACAGCCCAACAACCAAACAAAACCTAAACCACTGAATTGTATCATAGAATACAATTTTTGTAGCTTAATTAGTTTTAGGCAAATAGTTTATTACCAAATAATGAACAGATAAACCATACAATTTATTGTTTTCCGAAACATCGCCAAAACAATATTATGTTTTATTTACTACGTTATAATTGTTGTTTGCGAATAAGTAAATAAATAATTACTATGTATCATTAGAAGCCTGATATGCGTGAGTTTCTGATAAATACAAAACAACGACTTTTGTTTTCTGAATTCAATTCAATTAGTATCTAAATCTAAGCCTATCGATAAGATAGTTACATCAGCCGCCATAATGCACAATGTATGCTCAAACGTTTCCACGTTCATGGACTAGATAACAAAATAAAAAAGCAGCAGATAAGGTTGCAGTACATACCCTAAAACCTTGAAGTCTACATATGAACCGATATTAAAACAGACCCACAAACGTTTGAAATCATTCCTAAGACTGTGAGACAAGTCTTTTGTTCGATTTTATACATACTTCCACTAGTAACAGAAATTATTTTATAAGACTTAACTAATTTTCTGCCATACTTTTTGTACAATTTTTCATTTCTTTTTAAATAGATCGAAAATTGTTTACTGTAGTCATTTATTAATGCAGTAAACCCGATAAACAGCAGCAGCATTAATCCAACAACGATTGCTCCAAACAAACCAAATCCTAAAACTACGGGTCCTCCCTTTGACGATAGTCGAACCGTAACAAATACTGATTGTATCAGCATTATTCCCAAGGTAAATTTCAAGCCGGGTACAAATAATCTCCCAAATACAACATTATAAATATTCGTCAATAGCCGTAGTTGGGAATAAATCAAAAATTGCTTTTGAAGTCTTTTTTGCGGCGTTAGAAAATCCGAATTGATTTCCATCACCTTAACTATACTAGTTTTGATAGTAAACATAAAAGACAAATTAATTTGCAGCATCAAAAAGATCGCTCCCGTTATATACAATATAAACCAAATATCAAAACAAACTCCCAAGACAAAGCTTAATAGTTTTTGGCCAGGGTAAAAATGCAAAATCGAGTGAAAAACAAATGAACCGAATTGCCATTTTTCATATAGATATAAAGCATGAACCGCAACTAAAGCTGGAAAGAAAATGACCAGGATGTACAATAGTAAAAAATATAATATTTTTATTTGCGTTTTCTGTGATCGGGAGAAAGCTCCTGACCCCAAGGTATCTGTGGAAAAAGACGCAAAAATTAAAATAGTTAAATCATTATTTTAAATATAAAAATTACATACAAAAATGTTTTACCATGTTCCAAATTTTTGATGAGATTGACAATGCTTCCAGAAATTTGCACTACTTCACGACATGATGTTAAATGGGTTAATTGATGCACTACAGTTAAAATCGTTACCATTCCCCACTGGCTATGAAATGCAATAGCAACGTAATGTTTATCTCTTATGTAACTTGGTAGGAAATTTATAAACATTGACCAACAAATAATGCCATACACAAATTTTATCAATAACCTCACTATCCATAGATAAAAATGGAATGACTTTTTAAACTTTAAGTTAATCAGTAGACCTGGTTCACTAGATAATTGATAGGGAGAGGATAATATATAGTAAGAAAACTTGAAAAATCCTACAAGGAACTTTTCCATGATTTAATTTGTAAGGGTATTTTTTGAGCTTTTAATTGGAGCTAGAAGGCATGGAACTGAAAACTGAATGACTTTTTGGGACTATGTCACAATACTTTGTGTTTCTGTAAATATTGATATGTTGTTGATATTCCAATGTTTAACTTATTTTTGCTGATGTGGGAAATAAAAAGGATTGCCACAAATAGTTGTTTACGCATAACATGAACTATAATCAAAACAAATATTAAGTAAACAACATAAGATATTTTTGTTGTGGTATTGTATACATCCGTCCCGTTTTTAATGCCAGTCTTAAAGGAAAATTATAATTGCCTCATTTATGCGCTATTAGTTTTAATTAAGCTTCTATATATATTTTTGCGATGATAATATGCTGTTATTGTCGGAAAATATCAGTTCTTAATAGAAGGTAGCAAAAGGTTCTTTAAGTATTTAAGTGGCTGTCACAGACTTGTGTTTAGAATGTGTTTAGTTTTACCCATAGTATGTTCAATTTGACGTCCATCGTCCAATAAACCACCTTATATTAGTAAATACATGATGTGAATGATATAGTAGAGATTAATGATGCTTATTTTTGAAAATATTTGTTTTTGGTAATAATTTATTTTCATATTAAGGTCTTAGTTGAATATTACGTAAAAGAAAGAGTAGTTTATGTGGGAATCCAATAAAATCAAAAAATCGATAGTCCTTGAATAGAAACTCGAAATATTTTGATTTTTTAAGCTGTAAGCCATTTCAAAACATATTATGACATAAAATGGGAACGGAATATGGAGCTCTAATCGTAAGTGTAACTTACTAAAGTTGGGATACAAATTTTTACAATGATTCCAAATCCACAACAAAAAATTTGCGATTCGAAACGTGAGGTTTATTTTTTTTTACTTAAGACCAAAATTCCTTATAATCATGTCTTTCTCATTTTTAAAAGACGAAAGTTAAGGAATTAAATTAAATTGGAATTGGCGAATATTCTATCATTTCTTTCCGTGATTAATTTTGCACTCCATTACTTCTTATCTTCCTTTTAAATTATAATCTTTAAGTACTATTAAGCCTATCA
Source organism: Entomobrya cf. arborea Gr-Col-00668 (assembly GCA_034699025.1). Taxonomy (NCBI): domain Eukaryota; kingdom Metazoa; phylum Arthropoda; class Collembola; order Entomobryomorpha; family Entomobryidae; genus Entomobrya; species Entomobrya cf. arborea Gr-Col-00668. The sequence continues at coordinate 46,611 of JAQIWN010000064.1, read as the reverse complement.
AGCAATATTGTATGGCATAACTGCAAAGTTTTACACAATCCCATGCGAATGCGTAGAATTTACTAGGTAAATGAAAGAGTAAATAACTTTTAAAAAATATTTTTTCATAAATAACGGGGACTTTAAATTTTAATCGATATCAAAACAGAACCACACACGTTTGATAAAATACCCAGTACTGTTAAACATGTTAGTTGTTCTATGTTGTACATGCCTCCACTTGTAACAGCTACTACTCTGTAAGCTTTGGATAAAGACCTGCCATATTTGGAATAGAATCTTTCATGTTTCTTTATATACATTGAAAATCGTTTACTATATTCGTTTACTAATGCCGTAAATCCAATAAACGTTACTAGCACACAAGCGATAGCTGGTCCTCCTAGTGCACCAAATGCCAAAACTACAATTCCTCCTACCGCTGCAAGGCGAACAGCAATGAAAACTGACTGAACCAACATTGCCCCCAGTGTTAGTTTCAGACCAGGAATAAATACTCTCCCAAATACAATATTATAAAGATTTGTCAGTATCCGAAGCTGTGAATAAATTGACAGTTGTTCCTCCAGTCGCTTCTGACGTGTCAGTCCTTTCAAACTTAGATCCATCACCTTAACAAGAGTAGCTTTAACAGTGAACATGAACGACAAATTTATTTGAAGCATTAAGAAAATAGCTCCTGTTATGTATAATATAAACCATATATCAAAGACTATTCCTGAGATAAAACTTAATAGTTTTTGATTGGGATAAAAATAAAGAATGGAATGATAAGCCATTGAGCCGAATTGCCAGTTTTCGTATAAATAAAGAATATGAATGGCAAGTAAACATGGAAAGAAAATGACAAGACTGTATATTAATAGAAAATATAATATCTGTGCTTGCAGCTTTTGTGATCGTGAGAAGGCTTTTGGTCCAAAATGATCTATGAAAAAATACGTTCAAAGTTAACTTTCAATAAAACTGAAACGAAGAATTTAGTTTTATGCTTACCATGTTCCAATTTTTTTATTAAAGTTACGATGCTTCCAGAAATTTGCACTACTTCACGGCTTGAAGTTAAATGAGTGAACTGATGTACTAAAGCAACTAAGGTTACCAAGCCCCAATCGCTATGAAATGCAATAGCATCATATTTTGCATCTTTTATATAACTCGGTAAAAAATTAACGAATAAAGACCAACAAATTATTCCATACAAAACTTTAATTAGCAACCTCACTAGCCAAAGGTAAAAATGAAAAGATTTTTGAAGTTTAAAAGTTATTAAAAGACCTGGTTCACAAGACAACTCGTAAGGAGAAGATAAAATGTAGTAGCAGAATTTGAAAAATCGTACAAGAGTCTTTTCCATGATTTTCTTTAGGACTGCACTTTTTGAATCTTTGGTGCAAACTGACATGGTTTTCTGTAAAAGCTGAAATAAATTTTCGCCTTCATATTGCGCTATGATATAACCAGTTATTTATATATTCTTTCAAATGTCATACTATTGTCACTGTCGTTTAAATTATATAAAATTTAGTGTAAATTAGAGAACTGAAAATCATTACAATTATTGACACATTGATTGTTTTATATAACACGAAAATAATGTTCGCATTTTTTGAAAAAAATAGAACATGAAATAAGTATAAATTTGGAGACAACATTGAACTGACGTTATAATATAACGAATAAAATAATATTGTATATGGTGACATTCGACTGTCATAAAATAACAATTATTGGAACGTTTTGCAAAATGACAAGTTGCATTCATAGCAATTATCCATATAATTACGATAGTTACTACTATATTTCGAAAATATCAGTATAAATATTAGGAAGAACGCATATGCTCACTGCTCAAGCAGAAGAAAATACAAGAAATAAATCTTTTGATGGTAAATTCTAAGCGATTCCTTTTGAGCTATTGTCAACCAAGTATGTATATATTAACTACGACTTTTTTATTTTAATATGCAGTTTTTGTGCAGTTATATATTGATTATTTAGGCTATTATTTTTTTCACAATAAATTATTATATTGTCGTTTTAATATAACTTTTATTTTAAACGTTTGTACAAACAAAATAAATACTCGAATAATAACTTATATTTGTAAAACTAACTCAAATTTAGTTTTCCCACTGTGGTACTACTACTACTTCCTTCAATGTTTCCAGAGATGTGTTCACTTTTAAAAGTCGTACTGAGAACTATAGTTGTTTTAGAGTTGAGAGTCTGTCTCAAAGCTTGTATAAGCAGAATGAGTGCTGCCAACAAAACGAATTGTGAAATACAGATGGTTAAATCTCCCATTTTTGAAGCAGGTGGAAGACCTTCCCTTTGAGAAGCTCGATGCCGTAATCTGGAACGGCGGTTCTCAGCGGTTACTACATCTGCTTCAATTTCGATAAGTTCAAAATGCTCACCCGGTAAGTCCGCTTCAGTCATTTTTTGTCAAGAGGATTTTTTACTTCAAGTTGCAAAGAAAATTATTTTTGGTCATTGAATTAAAGAAAAACAAAATAAAAAGTCAACACTTCAAGAACAAACTGTAGCACGTAACTAAATCGAAGTATTTTTTTAAACTTGTGTCAATTTCCAATGATTAGGTCTGTTTCAATTCAATCTATCAGCAATATCCTTATCAAAAATTGATTAGATTACATAATCATTGGTAAATGATGCTGCATCGATACAGGTATAGTAAACAAAAGAACACCGCTCTTTGATTATATAAGCCATCAGCCATAACAGATATTACGCAATGTAATGCTTTAAACGGGTTGATCCAGACATTAAGTACATTTAATATAATATTTTAGATTAAATAGACTCATTTATTTGCTAGCTTTTAAACGTAAATTATTTGGAATAAAACATTTACAGAATGATAAAGTAGCTTTGCCATGCATAAGATTATGACTTTGCAGTTAAATAAAACATTAAACATCTTCACTCAATCATGTATATGAAGCATAAACTCATAAATAATTTCTTGTTCTGTCAAGACATTGTATCAAAATAAAGCATATTAACATTTTAAATTTCATAAAATTTTATTCCGATAGCATTTGCTAAGCAAACAATAAACAACTACTTCCGAGTTTATCTTGGCACTATGGCTAAAGCATTAACTTGTTAGAAAAGTAATACTTGCAAAGTTAGAAATTCGCTCAAATATATAGAATAAAACTAATTCATTATTTTTTTTACCATTATGTATATTAGTTTACGGCTTCATCGTAAGTCCAGTAGCCAAGTTATAGCAGATCAAGATTCAATTAGATAATGTTTCAATATGATGAAAACAATTGTCTATCACTTCCTGATTTTATCAAATAAATTGAAGCTTTTACTAATTTACTAAAAACTAATTTGATTTAAAAATGAATAAAATAAATAAATATGAAATTAAATGCTTCGCCTACACCGTTAATACTTATTAGAATTTGATGCTTAGAACACAGTCGGGCTTAGTGTATTTTGGGGAAACATATTAGCATCAGTTGGAAAAATAACGTTGGGACAACATTTTAAAACATTTCATTTCTACCATAAAAATGTTGCCAATAACAATAAAAAGCTCTCACAAAAGTATAAAAGGTCATTTAGAACATTCTATGCTACCAGCAAACTTACTGGTTACACTTTTAAACATCTGCTACTATCTAGGTTACGTTCCCTTTCGAGTGAAATGGGACACCAAAAGACACTCTTATGTCACAACTTCATTTTTGCCGCAAAAGGTACTGTATACTAATTGAAAATTATAACACAACTTAAAAATACTTTCGGTTAATTTTAAATTTAATCTCAATAATAATTTTATAGGTTCTTTGTTTCCTACTTGCCCTTATTTTTATATCAAATTTCCTGTGCTACCTTGTAATTTGTGTACAAAACCTTCACATAGTAGATAAACGCTTTATAAGTGCAACATTTACATTTGTCAGTGACTTAGGGTTCTTTTTGTTTATCTCCTTATTGTTAAAATCAGTATGGCTAAATAGTCACAAAGTACTATGTTTGCTTAAAAACACAAACATGGATATTGTCAAAAACGAAGTGCATAACTTAAAGTCCTTTGTAGTATACCGTGCTATTAAACTATTAACAATTATTGGTTTTATTTCCTACACATATTTTGATACACTTTTGTTTCTCCCATCGAAATTCAATGATAATGTAAACTGCTCAAATATTTCTGATATTACTAACGATGGAGATCCTTTTATTTTGTTTTTCAAAAAAATAGAATTCTGGTTATTCCCCTTGCCATACAGAAACTTAATCATTTTTTTATTGGAAGTCCATATTCACAAGTTTCTTTATATTGCACATGCATTTATATTTCTGTTAACCTGTTCAATATTTGCATTGGGATGGCAGTATAAACGTGATATAACACTAGTAGAACATGACTTCGTTAGAGTTGGTATTAAAGCCTACAGAAAGCTAAAAGGAAAAATGGGAATTATCAAAGACTTTACAGGATCCCATGTATTCGCATTTCATGTTGTAAACATAGCTTATTATTGTCAGGTGCCTGAAAGTATTTTTGGAGATCTCAAATTTGAAACGGTTCCTTCATTCTCAATATATGTACTCATTAACATATCTGTTTGGATTATTGCCGCCGAATTTCATTCGCAAGTAGAAAGTACGTTTTGCAGGTGGTATGATAAGTGCTTATTTCAAGGTGATGACGAGGATGAAGAAAGTATTGAAACGGCACAAGGTATTCAATTGCATATGTCAGTGGAAACGCAAATGAAACTGGTTTCAATTAAGAATGAGCTTCATACACATCCAATGGGACTATCTTGTCAGTTTTTCACGGTGACATATGGATTCTTAAGAACGGTGATTAGTGATTACATACTTAAAATATTAAACAATCTATTAATGAATGGAATTCATAAAACTTTTGTATTTTCGTAGATTTTTGGCTTGGTTGTCACATACTCAATTATCGTGTTCCAGATGAGGACAAGCAAAGAAAAGTTGTAACTATATTATTATTGGAATAATCCAATTAATATAATATAATGAGAAATAAATTGTTTAAGTCATGAGGCGATACTTGAAAATATAAATACTCATGCACTTGTGGGCACCTATTGGCAAAATTTATTATAGCTCTTAGTTAATAAGCAAGTGAAAATAAAATTAAAAAGGGATTTCTATGCTTCTTTAATCACAGGTAAATTACAAATTATTAGCCAACAAATTCCGTTCAATCTTTTGGCGTACCTTTATTTTGGATTTTGGACCTAACTCAATGGGCGAGATGCCCTAATTCCTATTTCTTTCAAAAAAGACAAGAATATATCATAATCGTTAGCGAAAAATTGCTATTCAATTTGATCTTTTACTCTGGGATATGTTATCAGAAATATAGTTTAGTGACGTAAATGGGGGGTCTGAAGTCTTTTACTAACGTAAGTAAGCATGACGCAAGTAACGAAATGTAGATGAAAGTGTGTTAGCTTTATATTCCAGTACATTATAAAAGATTTTTCAATTGCGAAACTAGCTGCATCAGCACGCGGTGGTAATATATGTATGTATTAAGTAAACATGAAAAGGTCTGGAAAAATGGGTGTAGTATATCTAGCAAAATTTTCGTTTCAATACTTTACCAATTTTCTAAATTGTTTTCGAAGACGCACTTCGTATGTCGCTTTGTATGTATGAAAAACGTATTTAGTTTGAAAAAAATGAGCACTTTAGTGAAGAAAATAGGTTTTTATTTATTTATTGCTTTCTGAGTGGTTAACCTGGCATAGTAAAAGTTGTGACAAGCCAAATTTTATGCTTTGACCATGGCATTATTTTAATGTTGAAGGCTCTAATAGTCTTGAGATATATAACTGGTACGGGAAAATTATGGTACAACTAAATCACTTTATCAGTAAAGGTTGAGATAAGATTTTACCTTGACAATATTCGAAAAATATTTACAACATAAGACATTAATTGCATACTCTTTTAAGCAATCACCTAACTGTTGAACTTGTGTTTGTCTGGGCAAGACCAGCTTTACAAAAACAAATTTTCAACAAGTAATTTTAAATTTCAAGGATGTCATCAAACAGGGTTGGTGAAAGTTAATTTGTACCAAAGATTCTTGCGAATGTTCAAATTTTACTTTTATGCAAATTATAGAGCACTTGCAGATAATTTTTAAACTGATAGGAAAACTTTTTAATATATTTTTCACTGCTTATTATCGTTTTCATATTTCATTGATACGACAAACAAGTTTGTCTGTCAAACTGTTTTTTAGACTACAAATTATTTAAATTTGTTTTGCAAACATTGATTTCATTTTATTGCATCATTGGGTGTCAAAATTTGGATAAGCAAACAGAACTATTATATTCCAATTAAACGTTTAAAATATAAAAGCACAAAGTTTTAAAACTTTTCACTGGTTATTTTTCACCGTCACTTGAACAGCCTTCATGACACAACCGTAACCTTATTTCCACTTTAAAATCATTCTGTAAGTTATACAATGACCACCGATTTAATTCGTTCTTTGATGCTAGCTCGCATCTGGTTTATGAAAAATATACTTTTTGCTACGTATTGGGACTGGGATCCGGCAACAAAACTAGTAAAATATTCATCTCCAAGTAAAATGTACCTTCAGTGGAATTCCTTTGTTCTTTTAATAATCGGCAGTATGTACCCAATTGCACTAACAATACATTTGGTAGACGTCGCTTTGTTTCATCAACACGATCTATTTGGAAACCTTAATGATTGGAGGTTTCCAATGTTTGTGCTTGGAATTGCTGAAGATGCTCTTGTTAGTATAGTCATAAGTCTTGGAATATGGCAACGATCTGGACGTTATGAGCACATTACTTTGACAAACCAGCTATTTCTTCATATCAGCAACCTATCGTCTACTTATCAGTCCAAGACAGATGTACAGAGAGTTGCAAAGTTTTTTGAAGGATTGACAGTTAATAACTTTTGCTTGTGCCTAATTGGACCAGTTCTAGCTGTATATCTAGTATGTCTACAATTTGATGAAACTCACTATCTCATTAATGAATGGCTTGAAATAGATCTTTCAATCAACTTCCGACATCTCCCATTTCTTTTAGTAGTTTACTGGGTAGCAAATAACGGAGCCAGTGTATGTTTTGAGGTAATTTTGATAGGTTTACTTTATCTAAATTCTGCATTTATCTGGAGGAATGGGTTAAAACCTGTAGAATTGAATTTTAAGAATAATGTATACAAAGTAAAAACCCAAAACTATGGCGTTTTAACGGAAACCCAATTCCTAAAAAGTTGGCGGTCGCACCAAGTTATAAACAGGATTATTAATGAAGCGTATTCATCGATTTATATATCAGTTCATCACATTTTTTGTCTAATATTTTTCGTTGGAGCCTCGCTTATATTCATACGTATGCCCGATAAGATACTACAAGGTGGTATTTCAACTCTAGGTATATTCATTCTGGGACCGTTGACGCCGGTGTTTCTCATCTACATTGAGTCCACACAGCTTGGAAAAATTATTGATGATACTGGTAGCATTTTACAGTTCGTTATGGGAAAAACGTGTAAGAAAAGTTGGTTTTACAAAACTATGCGTAGTTTTCAGCCATTGAATTATCAAGCAGCATACCCATTTTACACTATTAGTCGAGATACTTTTCCTCAGTTTGTTGACGAGGGTGTTAACTTTATTTTCACTTTTATTGCAATTTAATTCACTTCAAACGAAATATTATTAATTTTAAAATACTAAATTAACTTACTTATGTCGTCCATTTTTAAACTTTTTTCAAATTTTTAATAATTTGTACTTTTAAGATATCTTGCAAACAATTTGCAATTAATGAAATGTGTATTCATAATATCCTGTTAAAATAATTGATTGTTGATGCAATGAAAAATAAACGAAATAATAATGTACCAATCTGGCATTTATTAAACATAGTAACCTTTTCACAATTCAAACAACCTAAATAAGGCATATCGTAACATAAGCAATGCATATCGTACTTTCGAACAAATACTTAACGATAAAATGTTTTGTGTTTTTGTATAAATTTACATGCTTCCAATTTTATTTCGTCTGAATGATGATTATTGCATAAGTTACAACTAAACTAAGCATCTGAAAAGATCAAATGACAAAATATTTCACCATAGTTTAAATAGTCATTTAAATATTTCCAGTAAAAAAGCAATACATTTTTTCCTTACCGTACTGAGAAATCCGTAAGTCACTCTAAAATATTTGCTAGAAAGTGCCAAATTGTCCAACTCTGCGTTTACTGCCGCAATCTCCATTTGTCTCTCAATTTTAGTCATTTGTCTTGCCATTTCAACACACGTAGTACAAGATGCACTCCAATGAATCATATTTACCTTGACATTTTGCATGTGTGGTACTAGTCTGTCTTGCATTTCAATGTTCCATAACCAGATTGAAAATAAATTCCTTGTTGAACTATAGTATTCTGCAGCAGTAACCCAACCAACTGTATCAAATGTCAAATAAATAAGCATCATAAATGGATTACTATAGTGCATACTACTAGAGCTCATGGCTACTGGAACCCCACAATAGTATGCTACTACAATTAGGAAACAAGCAAGAAATTGGTTTCCAAAGAACGCATTCATTATTTCAATTTTCCACTTTAAAATACGAAAAGTTTCCAGACCCATGTCGAAATTATATCCAGCCAAGCTCAGTTTGGTTTTTATGTTGGATCTCAAGAGCATCACAGTAATTGCCAATAAAATTATTTGGAAGCGAGCCATTGACACGAAATTCATTTCGCTGGATCGTATTAAAATCCGAATAACATTTAAAATCTTTTTACTTTTGAAATGCTCGTTTTCAAAGTATCGGGTCTCAGTGAATTTATAATCAATGAAGAAGATGGTGATAATAACAGTCAAAAGTACGATTTTTCCTATAAAAATAAAAATCTTCCCACGTTTACAAGTAACGAGAACTCTCGAAACTTTCAATAGTTCAGCCACCCGTTCCCTCTCAAACCAAACCCGTTTCATAAATAAAACAATCAAAATAAAATTTCCGAAATTGCAAACCATCGAAAATGACGTCATAACTATACTACCGTTTACATTTTTCCAAACCTCAAAAGTTTTAATTTCGAAATCCAAAACTCTATAAATGACATAGATATGAAGAATCCCACAAATTACCTAGAAAAATATAAGTTGTAATTAGTATATCGTAAATTTAATAATCATAATGTTAAAATAAGCATACGCTTTGAATGATGTTGCTTGTAAATTGATAACATCTTTGACTCTCAATCCATTTTACTCGGAATGGAATAAAGAAAATAAAATAAAGGCAGTTTATATAATATTCAATCATTGAAAATTCCAATTGAAAGTTTTTATCCTGGTTTGTAGGAAATATCGAAAACTCTTGTTCCGATGGCCGTTTTGCATTGTTCATTTTTCAGAAACAATGTCTTTCGAATTTGGATTCGAACAAATTAAGACCTGTGAAGTTTTTTGTTAACAAAGTCTAACACTCATATAGACTAACTGCTCAGTACAATGCTTTAGAATTTTATCAAACACTATTTAAATCAATTTTTTAGGCCAAAGTAAACTAAAATCACTTAAATAAATTGATAATCTTATGTATCATGATGACCATCAGCACTTTCCCCGAATATATCCAGTATGTTAAAATGGTTCTTCAAAACGTCAGATATGTAGGTTTGAATGAAACTTTTAAGTTGATTATCATTTTGTTGACATTTAAAATTTTTAACTTCGCGATAAACCCTATACGAAGGTACTATCAAAAGTCTTCACCAGACTTTGATAGCGTATATCTCAAAGACGTCTCTCTTAACTACGCTGATCTGCGTATCCTCTTGTAGATAAAGATTAGAGCTTTTGAATGGCGGGTTGTTTTTAGTATTTTTCATTTGCTCTGAGGAGATAGAGCCGATAATATCATTGGTAATGTTTTTCACTAAAGAACAAATTCGTTCTCAGACGAGGTCTGATTTTTCGGGGGTGTATTCTCCCTATTCAATTTTATCAAAAGCTTTAAAACATGACATGGATACAGTGCCCTGTTATTCAGCTATTAGAAAATGATGTTGACGATTCCGTAATGGAGACCTATCGCTAGAAAAAAGACTAAAATCTGACCGACCCATAATTGCGACTGACGAGAGGCATACGTATTACTGAAATTTTTAGCGTTTCTCAGTGGGGTTACGTTAGTGAATTATTGATAAAGTGGTACATAACTATTGCACGCCTGCATTGAATCGGTGCTATAATCATTTTGTTGCATTTTTCTGCAAAATGATGCGAACAATTTAGTTTGGTATCGAGTATCAAAATACATACATACCTCTTTGGATTTTAGGTGCAAATAGAAAGTACGTTTTGCAGACGTTACGATTGGTGCTTATATCAAGATGATGACAAGAGCGATTAAAATATTGGAACGGCACAAGATATTCAATCACATGTCAGTGGAAACGCAACTGAAACTTGTTTAAATTAAAAATGAGCTTCATTCACATCAAATGGGACTGTCTTGTCAGTTTTTACGGTAACGTATGGCTTCTTAAGAACGGTGATTGCATACTTAAGTTACTAAATAAAATATTAACGAAAAAAATTCGTGAACAAGCAAAGAAAACTGGCAACTTAATTAATCCTGAAATAATCCAAATTATGTTAAGAGAAATAAAATGACGACGATAATTGGAAAGTGTAATAATCATTTATTTGCATACACCTATTGAAATAATGTTTTATAGCTTTTCATGCAGTAATGGTGTCAATGCAAGTAAGAATTAAATTAAAAAATGAGGAAAGGAGGAGGAGGAAAAAGGATTACTCCTTTCATAATTACAAGAACGAACAATAAAATCGGAGGGATCAGATGCAAGTTTGTTGGATTTTTGGAAATATTTTGTAAAAATTTTCATTCAGTGTTTTTATTTTAGTTTCAAAATAAGTGTTACGCTTAATTAACTTGTTGTTAAATCTACCACAAAACTTTTGATTTATTTTAAAATGATCTTCAAATTTTCTGCTGTAATCATTACCCATAGCAATAAATCTGCCAAATATCATCAATTTTACTATGCTTATACCACCAGTACTATGTAAACAAAATGCTAAAATAATTTCACCACCCCTTCCAGCCAGCTTGCATTTATAAATATAGCATATACGAGAATTTTACTTCAGACTGATTACACATTACACTGATAGTATTTCAGGTTGCTCTCTTTTAAATTTTTGTTTGGTCTCACAATAGATTTCATGCGCATCAGTAATGTAGCGTTACCCAAACTAAGCAGAAAACTTAATATTGATAAACTGTTTACTAGAATAATTGTACCGTATTTCACTAACCAGACAAAACTACAACTACCTTGCCAAATTTTTAAATGAAACTAAAATTTACGAAGGAAAACGTTTTTTACATGTTGAAACGAAGCTAGCTTTAAAACTTATAAATTATATAGTATGTTTTGTTTAACATGACGGCAAGTGAAGATAACTCGTAAATAAAGTTTTGTGTAACTATTATGATGTTAATAAACGTTACGTGACATTTCACAGAAATTTTGCGCAGGATCATGTTGCGTTTAGTAAACTTATTTTTCTACACATTTAGTGTTTTAATAATTTTTAATTTATAAATAAACATGCTTTATTTAAATTTTTACTGATATAAGTACAGAGCCACAAATATTTGACATCATTGCTATGACCGTTAAGCACGTTTTCTTTTCAATAATATACATACCACCGCTATTAACTGCTATTTCCTTATAGCTTTTGGTTAACTTCTTTTCCAAGCTTCCAGAAAGTTGTCCATTCCTCTTTAAATAAGCCCCAAATATTTTGCTGTACTCATTAACCATTGCATTAAATCCAACAAATATCATCATCATTGCTACAATACAAACAGCACAAGAAAACCCAAATGCAAAAACAATCAAACCACCTCTTTCAGCTAATCTTACAGTAACAAATACATTTTGCACTAACATTACCCCCATCATTGATTTTAAACCTGGTACAAATAGCTTTCCAAATATGTTGTTATAAAACGTGGTCAAGATGCGAAGCTGTGAATAAATTATCATTGTTTGCTGGATTCTACGATAATCTTTTTGCTCCTTTAGAGCTGTTTCCATCATTATAACTAGTGTCGTTTTGACGGTAAACATAAATAAAAGATTTATTTGTAGAGTGATGAACATAGCTCCCCAAATGTAAAATACGAACCAGTTGTCAAAAATAAAGCCAACAATAAATGCAAATGTTTTTTGGTCGGGATAGACGTACAAAATTGGGTGATAAATATAGGAGCCAAATTGCCAGTTTCCATGCAAATAATATGCTTGGACTATAGTGACAGCGGGAAAAAACGCGATGGACAAATACATCAGCAGAAAGTACAAAATTTGAGCCTGAGTTTTTTGTGACCGCAAAAAGGCATCAGGTCTAAATGTTTCTGTGTGAGAAAATTTCAGAAATACACATTTTGTTCAGCACTTTTTTTACCTACAACTGTATGGTTTAAAAAATAAAACTTACTATTTTCCAAATTTTTGACTAAATTGACAATAGTCCCACAAAGTTGTATGATGTCATGGCCTTCTGTCAAATGAGGAAGTTGATGTAATAGCACGACCAAGGAAACCATGCCCCACTCACTGTGAAACGCAACGCAATCAAAACGCTTTTCCTTTAAGTAATCGGGAAGATAGTGTAGAAATGATGCCCAGCAAACAAGTGTATATGAAAATTTGATAAAAAGTCTAACCAGCCAAAGTACATAATGGGTAGACTTGTTTAAATGAAGGGTAACCTTAAAATTTGCTTCCCATTCTAGTTTATAGGGAATAGAAAGTATGTAGTAAAACAATTTGAAATAACGTTTCAGAAACTTTTCCATGGTCAATGTATATGATGCTAACTTACCCGCACACGAAATAGCTGTGAATGGTGTTCCATTTTATCAGTATATGACCTTTTGCGTCATCAGCCAAAATCATATGATTAATTATGTATTATCATATCTATTTGAATTTTTAATGCATATTTTTCGATATTATGCATTTACTTTGATAGTGGATTTAATATGGATGCATGAAAATAGTTATTCACCAAAATATGTAATTACAAAATTTCCTCAGTGTGCATTAGACGTTTTTGGATCAGGATCATCGAAGTTTGATGATGATAAAATATATATAATTAGTTCTAATGCCTACACTAAGAAACGTAAGTTAAGTATAACGTCCAAGAAAATTGCAGTCAGAATTACTAAGTACACGAATAAAGATTTAGACAGGTCTTCATTATTTATAACACAGCATTTAATTGTATCGTAACAATATTGAAGATAGTTTCTGAGCACGTAATTTATTCAGATTTGCTTGAAAATAAGACTCTTGCAATTGATATTTAGATGATGCTTTCTTTGACATATAAAATATTTATAATACCAAATTAAGACTGACTTTACTCATTCGATCAAGATATACCAAATTATTATGAAAATTGGACACAATCTTTGAAACTGTGTTATATATAAACTTAATTTTAATACTTTGAGATTGTCTAAAGATACTCCTCAGAAATAACTAAATTAAACTGAAACCTTGTTGATAAATGTGCCACAACCTGAAACCCTACAGAAAAAGAGCAGCTCAATATTTTATGGAAATAAATGGTGTTATTCGAGCAAAATAAATCATTTGGTAAAGTTTACGCATATTCACATACAAATTACATAGCTATACATTTTTACTGCTTCATTAAAATTTTTATCGATTTCAGTAAAACCTGCAATCATTGTTCTCTTAAATGCATATTTTTGAATACATAAGTTTATCTTTATTATCCACGCAACAAGGCATTATGAATAGTACCAGATTGCTGCAAATTGGTAGAAAGCTACATCTATTTTTCAGTGTATTATAGTATTCTACATTTATTACGAAGATGAATGAAATTTATCGTAGTTATGCGATTGGTTTGTTTGTCTGTCCGTCCGTCTGTCCGTGCACGCTCTAACTTGGACATCCTTCAACCGATTTACTTCAAACTTGACACACAGACACCTTAGGTCAAGGGCTCCATCGCTAGCGATTTTGAGCCTCTGGGGTCAAACTCCCTGGTGACAGGAGGTCAAACAAGCTCACATGTTAGCTTATGGGTGAAAATTTTTTATCGTGGATTTCGAAAGAGGAGTCAAAGAAGATCAATTTTTGTCAACGGACCATGGGTCGAGGTCAAACCCTTTCTGGGCTAGAGGTCAGAGAAAGTAACATATTGACTTTTGGACCGAAACGTTTTATCGTGTATTTCGGTAGGGGAGTCAAAGTAGATCAACTTTTCTCAAGGGACCATGGGTCAGGGTTGAACCCCCTGGGGACAGGAGGTCAAACAAGTTGACGTGTAAGCTTATAGGTGAAATTTTTTTATCGTGTATTTCGATAGAGGAATCAAAGTAGATCAACTTTTGTCGAGAGACTTCAGGTCAAATCATCGACTTAACTCTAGATATCGAAGCCCAGTGATCGGCACTCTAAAATCGTTTCAAAATGGATGGTCTTATTCGTCTTCGTATATTCTTCATGTCTTAACATGACTTGTTATATTCTCATATGTACCAAAAAGTATACAGGGTTTGCAATGAGCAAAAATACATGATAGTTTAATTTAAAAGTTAATTCAATCAAATTACAACTACATTATTTGAAAAAAGAAAGTTTTTACATTGATATACCTTCCAAAGACTTTTTAAGCTTAAGATTACTTACGTTAGCTGCATTGTGAATAACTTCAAAACAATTAAGATTTATTAGTTACGCATAAAAAAGTAATAGTTTTTTTGCCATAAAAAATCGTAAAGCATTAACTTAAAGTTAAGAGAATATTTGATCATAATTATAAGTATCAGAAAGTTATTTAGAGACGACGAAATATTTTTTTCATTAACTTTTGTAATACTAATGTGATAGGTTAAAGTCGTTTCCCAAAAACCCTCTATTCACTTGTAATTATGATTAACAACAGTCCATGAAAATTAATTTGCCACATACTAATCATTATATTTTTAAAAGCGCTACATATAAGGTGATTGTGCATTAGCTAGTTTTGCAAGCAACGACCTTCAATTTACTTATTGCGTTTGGGTAAAATAAACTCCTTTCACAGCAATGCTTTACGTGGTCCCTAAAAAGCTAACAGTTTTTAAATCAAACATGTTAGTTTTATTTAAGAATTAAATTCATGACGCTAATGTACATTTATTATAAACATTAAATTTTTAAGTTTTCTCAGGGAATGCTTGATTGAGCAACAGATATCAAATTATTTTTAAAATATAAAATTCATCATACGCATTACTCTTATTAGTTTAAAAACCGCATTTTCAATAATAAAACTAAGTGCTCCACAAGCTATACCAGTCAGCAAAACATAAAATATAATTTGTACATTTCCTTCCACCGTAGGTTCTCTTTCAAAACGATCTTTGTAGTACGTGTAAGAAGGCTTATGTAAAATCAATTTTTGCCACCAATCCAAAACTCCTGATTGTTGCAAACCATTTATTCGCTTCTGCACAAAATCTGGAACGAATCCTGGCATATAAAATGAGATGTAACCAGTAAAGTTATCTTCATTTCGAATCTTTACAACCTTTCTCAGGTAACCTTCGTTGATCTTATCTTTCATGTTTTCCACATTTTTCTTCATTTCATATCCCTCATGGTTGGGTAAATAAATCACAACATTTTTACATTCACTGAAACCTTTGAGCAGCGATGCAGCTTGCAACCTCCATATCACCTTTTCCAGATCTTGCATATAAATTTTGTATTTTATATCAGGTCTTAATACATATTCGTCTAAAGTTTTTACTTCTACCTCCAATAGTGCTTTATTGACGATTTGTTCAATTTCTGGATACAAACTAGTATGTTCCTGGTCGTCAAGTTTTTAAAATCTTAAATCTTCCAGGTTGTTTAAGCATAGTGGATGAGACTCAAATAATAGATCACCAATGCTACTATTCGCTACTAACAGCAAACGTTTCTGAATAAAGTCTGGAGGAAACGTTTTTAAACTACTAAAGCATCCAATTGAAGTATAGTGGTTCTGATGTTCATCGAAATTTTGGTTTGAAATTGTATCCTTCTTCTTGATTAGGTCATGTGATATGTTACATTTGTAAATGCTTGCAATCAAAACCGAAGAAAGTAGCAAAAGACTGCTGGATATCTCCATAAATACATTGTTAGGAGACTTCTTTAAAAAATTAGAGTCTTGTTCAAGAAACGTTTTCATGACAACTTCGAAACATTTCAGGTAACTCCATGAGTCGTCTTGGTTTGATTTTAATACTAAATTGAAAATAAGTATAACAAGTATTGAAGAAATTATGATAAGTGTCCACAACGTATTGTCATACTGCTTCGTAATATCTCCAATACTTGGTTGGGAAATACCTACAAGCTCACAATACAGCGAAGAAATTGTGTTTATTCGGTCCTTCAATACAAATGTATGATAGCGTGGTAGATTTTGTGTAAATCTGTAAAGTCGCACATACATAATTCCTGCAAACTCCAATGTTCCCCTTGTTCGTATAGTTGTTTGTGAACAAACGTAATTATATTGTGCTAATGGCTTGTAAAGCATTGTAAAGTTACCCATGACTGATAACCATTCGTAATAGAATACCAACCCCATTCGATCCTTTGGTGTGGCTGTACTTTGAAAAAGGAACTTTATCGATGGGCGAGCAGCACACATATCTAAATTTTCCAAAAATGAAAAGAATATATCGCTATTTATAGCTAAAAATTGCCATTTAATTCTATCACTATTTCTTGGATATAGCATAGAAGTTTTAATATAAGAAATATGGTTTAGTAAGGTAAATGGTAGATCTGGTGTGTTATACCAGCCATGCATAACGCAAGTGACACAATGAAGTTGAAAATGGGTTAGCTTTATAATCCAGAACAATTCAAATTCGTTTCTTATTGTGAAACTAGCATACGTCAGCACACGATTGTACAGTTGATAGTTAGGAAACAAGAAAAAGTCTGGGAATATCGGTGTAGGAGATCTAACCATCATGTATACTGGCACTGAAGTTTTGTAAAACGAGTGCCAAAATTCTTCAGTAGCGTTGGGGTAAGAAAATAGCTCGGGATAAATTCTATACTTCCTAAGTTCGTTCGAAAAGGAAAATGCTAAGAATGCCAAACAGTTCCATGCTTTAATCGATGTCAAGTATCGAAAATAATTAAGAACCAGCCATTCGATTTTAACATTTGAAGTAAAGGACTTTATAATAAAATTGGAATCATTGGGCAATTTTGATTCATCGTTAAATTTTCTTAGAATTACTGGAAATTTTGGGGATGGATATGACGTATAAGAAAAGTTGTCTATCACAATTAGGCAATTTTGCTTGCCGAGTGGTATAATTATATCATTGATGTTTTCAACTTGATAGAGTTCTTCTGAATTTCTAGTTTCTATGTTTAGTTTACTTCCATATGCTAGACTTATAATATAAATATAGACTACAAATCTCACTACAAAATATGTACGGCTTCTGAATGCTGACATTTTGTAAGAATGAAAATCATTATATTTATTTAAAGTAAAACTTTACAATTTATAATATGCTGAAGTTCTTTATTTTGTTATTCAAGTGAAAATTATTTTTAGAAGAAAAATTTGACACAGTTATCTTAAAGAAAACAGAATAATGACTGACAAAGCTGTCTGTATAACCAACTGTTGAAAATAGTGTATTTAAGTAATTCAAGGCTAATATGTTTTTACGGTTATTTTGGATGATTACTCTCAAGATTATTAAGAATAATTATTGGACAATTAGAGCATATTTATTTATAATCAAAATGAATGACTGTTTATTTATTGTTAATTTACTCCTTGTAACCCTTCAAATTAAAATAAAAACGTAACTTCCAACACACGTTTGCTGTCGGAATATGCCCTAGTACAATATTTTTACAAGTATCATTTTTGCCATAAATGAATCTATTTATTGGTTCTATGTTGATTTTTTTCATCTAAAAATTGAGCAGTTTAGCACTTTTGCTCAACTGTATATCCAATCTACATGATCTAGCAGATTATGTTCTCGTCTGATATATTATTTGTCTTCATTTATCGAAAGTTACTACACTAAAGATTATGACAGCTTGGGACTTAATTTAAAGATTTCCTTAAAAGGTTGTTCCCTGTAGTAAATACTTTTAATTATAATTTTAAATGATTAACCAGACGACCGAATTTTTAAAATGTAGCAATATTTAATATATATTTAGAATTCAATGTAAATGTTGGAAATATGAAGGTAAGAAATCCGAAAAAAATTGTGTACAAGCTTAATTTTCAAACATACCAGATGCTCCAGCATAAACACAAGTTTTGTTTGCCAGGTCTGTGGGACCAAGTCAGTTACTTACCTGGTTTTACAGCAGCATAATCTAAAGTATCATTCAAATAAACATGAGTAAGGCAATTTTCCAAAGTTAAAAAATGAGCTATTTTTTGTTATTTGGTCATCATTACCCGTGATTTTTAATTGTGAATAAAATATTTTGTGTGTAGCAGTGCACTATTTTGTAAAGACAGGACGATTATAAATTATAGATAGAAGATTGTATTTTTTATTACTAAAACAGAGTAGTTATCTACTTAGACATTTAAATCTGTAAAGCTTCAAAACAATATAATTTGTAAGTGGAATTACGTAAATTCCTTTCTAATTTTTGTATGACATCCGAAACTTGCATTGAACATTTGCATACGATATGTTATTCTTAAATAAATCCTTAACCCAATGCAATCAATAGACAACTTGTTTTTGAACTATGTTCTTAATTTCACAAACAAGTAAATGACCCATTTTGTCATAAAAAGATTATCTGAATTTGTTTTCGACAAACTAGTTTTTGAGGAAGCCCGTCCAACATTTAATGCATTTGTTCATAACAAAAATAAAATGTGCAGACAATTGTTGTGCCGATTATTTCAAAAGGAAATACCAGACGTTGTTGTTAATTCATTCACATTTTTCATGACATACTGTCAACGTTGTATGTTTATTGTCTTCTCATTTATTCAAATATAATAATGGCCACCGATTTACTTCATTCTTTGATGCTGGCTCGCATTTGGCTTATGAAAAATGTACTATTTGCAACGTACATTGATTGGGATACAAACTTTAAATTATTTAAACAATCAACCACAAACAAAATGTACCTTCAGTGGAACGCCCATCTTCTTTTATTATTTGGTGGCATGTTCCCAATTATTCTTACAATACATTTGGTGGACGTAGCGTTATTTCACCAAGACGAATTATTCGGTACTGGTAATGCTGACAGATTCCAAATGTTTGTGCTTGGTGTTGCTGAGGACTCGGTTGCTTTTATAATAATAAGCGTTGGTATTTGGCAACGATCAGGACGCCATGAACACATAACTTTGATGAATCAATTATTTCTTCATATTAATTTTTTGACTTCTATCAATCGAGAAAATAGTTCAAATGTTATGGAGCTCCGGAAAACCTATCAAGTATTTGAACAAATGGTCGTCATTCTCTTTTGCATGTGCTTATTAGCACCAATACTAGCTGTGTTTCTAATTTGTTTACACTTTGATGAAACTCATCATCTAATTAAAGAATGGCTTGAAATAGATCTTGCAGTTAACTTGCATTATCTTCCGTTCCTTTTTGTAGTATATTGGGTTGCAAATAATGCAGCCAGTGTGATATTCTGGGGTTTACTAATGGGTTTAATGTATCTTAAATCTGTAGCTATCTGGCTTTATGGATTAAATCCCGTAGAGTTCTATTCAAAATGTGTAAGAACCAGCAATTTCGGTGTTTTGACAGAAAGTGAATTCGTACATTTGTGGCGTTCACATCAAATAATCAACAGAATTGTGAACCAGGCGTGTTCTTCAATCTTAGTATCAGTTCATCATTTATTATGTCTAATAATTTTTGTGGGAGCAACATTTACATTTATACGCATGCCCGACAAGATATTACAGGGCGATATTTCAACTCTAGGTATTTTTATGATTGGGTCGACGATTCCGGTAGTTCTTATCTACATTGAATCAACAGAGTTGGGGAAAATTACTAATGCATCTGGTGATATATTGCAAAGTGTCTATGGAAGGAAATCTAGGAAAAGATGGTTCTACAAAGTTATGCGGAGCTGTCAGCCAATGGAATTTCAAGTGGCGTACCCATTTTATGCTATTAGTAGAGAAACATTTCCTCAATTTGTTGATCAAGGTGTAAATTTTATTTTTACTTTAATTTCAATTTAATTGAGTTTATTCAAACTGTAAACATTGATAAAGAAGTAAAAGATGAATAACATGAAAGATTAAAGTGTCTGACAAACGTAATTTGTATGGTTAGTATAATATTTGTTTAACATTTCAATCAATTTTCGCAACCCCAATTTCCTTTATTAATTGATTGGATGGGACGTGGATTTTTTGCCGTTTGAGCTAAGCTTTGTTTTAATTTTGAGAACATTGGTATATCCACTGGTTCTTTTTCCCAGCAGCATCTCATCAGGTTGTATCTAAAAATATTATTTCACCAAATTTTTATACTGACATTGATTGTTTACATTTCTAAATCTGCATAGAGAGGACTGTTCATTCGCATTTCATCTACCAACTTTGTAAAAAATCCCACTGTTCATGATAAGCCGGGGTATGCAACACGGGCTCAAAATATTGATTATATGATCTTAATCTTAGAAGCGTAATATTCTTTTAGGCTTTTTATTCGGTGATCATAATCCATAATGAATACACTAATGGTTATCACCCAACTAAAATATTTGCCACAAAGTTACCCCAAAACTCCATACATCAGTTTGGCTAGAAACCCCATATTTATTTAATGATTCTATTGCGATCTATTTCCACAGTAAAGGTCCGTGTTGTTTCTTTAAATAACTTGTATATTCGTACAAACGCGGTTTTTGTTTCTGTTAACAGTACATTTCTGGTAGCTAGGTCAGCATGTGCCACTTGCTTGTCTGAAGGACATAAGTGCAGGTAATTGTCGAAAAATAAAATAGAATTAGAATAATTCTGATCCAGAAGTTTTGAGTGAATCAACATTAATGCTTTTGAAATTCGGTGAAATTTAGTACTCATTTGACCAGATGTATGATTCAGATTGGCTTGAACCATGACCAAATTAGGAATATTATTTTGTAAGCCGTTCTCATTCAGATATTCATCCAAACTATCAAGATATTGGTACTCTATGTCAAAACTTTGGTTATTTCTAATTATTGGAACGGCTAAAATACTAATCTTTACAGATCGATGCCGTACATTCATTTAATGTAAATACATTCATAAACCATTAATAAATCGTTGAAAAAATACAACTGTATCAATTATGTCCTTTGTTATTTTTATTCGGAATAGCATTAAAACTTGCACTCCTCTTTATTGTAATACTCCCAACACCAATGATTGTTAAGTGCATGTTAAATGGAATGAGACATTCGCTGTAAAATGAACAGAACATAACCTATTGGGTAAACTTGGCTTAAAATAATTGTTACTACTGCATACTACTTTAATTATTTAAGCCATACAATGTAGCTAGTAGGCTGTCCATCGAATAGATTATGATAAAAACATTTTCACGGCTGCGTCGGTTTTCAAATAAAACTCGTAATGCATGAAATCCTGGATGTTTTGTCCTGTTGCCTTGACTTAAGATGACATGTCCGTAAAGTATGAAAAATGTTTTCCAAAAGCTTGAGATTTTTAATCCTTAGCTAAAAATTATTACCAATTTGCCCGACTATTTGCCATACTTTTAAATATGCCGCTTGCATGTTTAAAACATCTTTACGGAGGCATTTGCATATGTCGTGCATCAATTTTGATAAGGCGTATCTCGAAGACGACTTTCTAAATTACAATCATCTGTGTACCATCTTAAAGATAAAGATTAGGGCTTTCGAATGATATGCTGTTTTTGACAATACTCATTTACCATGAAGAGTCAGAGTCATTAATATTATCGATCATGTTTTTTCACTGCCCGAGATGTTTATACTCAGGTGAAACTACATTTTCCGAAGGGCCGTCTCACCTCTTTAATTGAAAATGACCTTAAAAATGATGATATGGATCCAGTGCCTGAATCTTCAGCTATTATTTGATGGGGTCAGAAATTCCGTAGTGGTAACCTTTGACAAGATAACAGGTCAAAACCAGGTTGACCTCAAAGTACGACTGATGAGAGATGCAGCTAATGAGTAAGCTGTTGTTTAAAAGCACAGACTGCTGCTGTTGCAGCCAATGGCAGAAAAAGGTCCACATTAGTGTAAGGTCATTGTGGAGAATCTTAAATTTTAATTTGGGACCATCTCTTTCCCGAACAAGGTGGATTTCTAAAGTTGGACATCTGCTTAGATGAAGTTTTGAGTGCAAGCAAAACCGCGAAAATCACGATATTCTATATACGGGCAGAGAAATATTTTTGGCCACAAATCGTGACTGGGGATGAAAGATGCCTTCATTAACGTATGCCAGAGACAAGAAGACAATCAACTTAAAAGCTCTCAGCTTTTTTACAGCCCTTTGTTTAGGGTGATACGGTGAAAATTAGAAATAAAGTGCAATTTCATGGCTTGGATATTTAGGCTCGGCATTCTTCCCCAGTGACATCTGGACTTTTGATGGAAAGTGGGATAAGTGTCTACAAGTTAGGGGATATGACGTACCAAAAATCTACACAAAATGTCAAGCCGTTGTGAAACGAGAGCAAAACAAAGTTGATGCACGACATATGAAAATACCTTCGTATTAACCTGTATTGGGCTTATACTAAGAAACGAAGTGTGTATTTATTTAAAATTCACCTTCCAAACTGCATATGAACATCAATCTGCGGCTTTTGAATTAAAAATATTTAATTTAGTTGACAGTACTTAACATTTTTATGTATTAACACACAAGCTTAGTAGATATTTAAAAAAAATCGAACATGCTATAAAATATTTACGAGTGTGGACCAATATGCCATAAAATCCTTATTACGATCTTGCAAGTAGCAAAACTTGCATTGTCAGGCTTATCGAAACATCTAAACATTTTAAAGGTGTTTGGGCTTCTAAAAAATTATGAGATCCAAATTTTATCTTAATTTTGTCACAACTTCTAAAAAAACGTCTTGCCCATTTTCTGTCCAAACCTGTCAAAACCTGACATCCCAAGTACTTAGTTTTTACCAGAATAGATTTTGATTCCAAATAAACTGCCACCATTGCTCCATTGAGAACAATTAGAACAGCAAAACCTTCAATAACCACTATTCCTAATGCACTCAGTAATATAATATTAGCTCTTCCACCAAAACGAATAAGAAGCCCCAAACAAGATGAAACAGCCAAAATGGAGAAAAGCGTTTGTGCTAGAATTACATCCTGTTGCACCAAATTGCAAAGAATCTGTTGAAGTTGGACGTGTCTATATAGTTTCATCGAATTGCAGAAATTTGCAGGCGTTGCACTCGAAATTCGTTTCCAAAAGCTATACAAAATCAGATGACGATCATTGTCGTAATATTAATTTGACCTTATTTTATGATTCATACATGCTTTTGTGATTTCAAACCTTCTTAGAGAGTCTATCATCATCATCGAACATATTATTTCAATAACGGCAAAAATAAATGTGGCTCCATTTCCAACAGTATACCAGATCCATAAGTTTAACAGGTAAACAAAAAGTTTTATAATCAATGCAAAGATACGACCCAAATAACTTGCCAGGAAAAGGTGAACCGGTGCATTTTCTACATAAGCTGAACACTCTAGCAAAATAAAATAGCCAATCAAGGAGGTTTTACACGGGTTAATGAGATGAAAACCAAAAACAAGACAAGGTGGAAATAATGTTGACGCCATGAAAGAACCCGGAACAAAGATATAGAATAAAAATTCCTTCAAGCCAACTTCTTTCAATTTGGGTATAAGCTTGTAACCTAGCAATTTATCGAATTGGACGAGGCCATTGATATAAATTGGAAATTCAGAGATTTTTGCATGACAGGATTGAATAATTATTATACAACCAGACATCAACAGTAAATCCAACCATGGTAATAGTTTTTCACTGAAGCTTACGTCATGTCCGTTCTTGAAAGACCCAAACGTACACTGAATAAGGAGAAGAAGCACTGCCAAGGTCAAAATATTACGTTTTCGTGTCAATAACTGTAACTCTAATCGATTTGGAACTATAAATTTGGTCTGATTTGCTGGACATAATGCAACTGGCAAAAATCTATACTTGCCGAAATAATTTATTGTTGTAATGAGCAATTGTATTTTCTCAAAGTAGATTGAAATTCCCATTTTGACCCAGCTTATCAGCTCAGGACTGATTATTTATTTGGATTTAGCTAACGTTATTTCAAAAACTCAAATGAACTTACTTTTAAAAACATAAAAGAGCTTGTAAACAACTTTAACATAGTTCGGCATTAAGTAAGCATCTGAAGAAAACAAATTACTGGGGAACAAAATATGTGATGTGGCATAGTTTAATGATGTTCTGAAAATTGTTTTTCACAATTATTACGAAATAATATTGAGCCAGCTAAATTTACTTAGCTTAAATATTATTTTGACAAAATTTACACAGTTTCTTATCTTTTGAATATTATTTAGGTCAAATATACACGTCCATTTGTAATCAGATAACAAATATACACACCAAAATGTTCTTTAAGGATACACAGATAATTATCATAAATGTTTTTGTAGACGTCAGTCGTACTTTACTTGACAGGATGTCCAAGAAAACTGTCAGACAAAACGTATAAATGTAATGATCACGTGACTGGGTAAAACTGGTTTAATTTTCCATTCCTTACTCTCTGATTGGTTAATGTGGCACATCATAACTTGTGGCAAACATAGTTTTTATTTTGTTCTTAGTACTATTTGTTTTATTTTCTTGCATACCAAATGATATATTTCAACCATTTAGTCAGTAAATATTGCGTAAGATATTATCTTGATTGACAAAATATTTACAGAATAAGACATTAATTTCATTGTTTTATCAAATCACGTGACTTTTCAACTTGTTTTCGTCTGGGTTTGGCCACTTTGGCAAAAACATATTTTCAGCAAGTAAATCACAAAAACCAGGATGATATCAAACAGGGATTTTGAAAGCAACTAACTGATAGCAAACAATTCTTAGAAAATTGAGGATATTGAAATTTTAATTACCATTCAGCTGAATACTAACTACTATAATTATGGTTTGTGTTTTTCATATTTTGATGATTTTGCTAAAGAAAACACATTTTTAGGCAAAAAACTTTGCTTTGTTACTTTTTTGTTGATAAATGATTCCTTAGTTTCCCAGAGTTTAAACAAGTATTATAAACAAAAAACAATCCAGTTAATTTAAAAATAAACCCATAAAGTGCTAGTAGTTTTTTCTAAATTCTTTAAAACAAACTATTATAAACCGGTAAAACTGGAGTATCGAAGTGTAAGTTTATTGTTCGTGAAACAACGTAGCAAAAGACGTAGAAAACATTTCATGAGTCATGAGACATGTAGACTTTTATAAATCCCCCTCGTTTGCGACAATAAATGATCAAACTTGATTACTCTCTTAATTTCTGGAATAAAATAATATGTAAACATTTTAAATGCCCTGGAGCACATTTTGACATTCCATTCTCCTGGATACATATTTTGCATATAATGAAATTGGAATAGTTTTCCATGACTTTTTATTGCCCATGAAAAACACGAGAATTTTTTCACTTTGATAGACTATCTGGATGCCCTCTTTAAACATAAATCAAACGAAAAAGAACAAGTTGTAAAGCTCCTTTGAACCTGTACTACATTAGTTCCCCATTTAAAATACATGTTGACCCTTTTCACATTGAATTAAGTTTAAAAAATCCTGCGTTTATCAGAATTAATGTACCTAGTCAACTACCAAATTGTAATTACAGAAGAGTAAACTTAAGCTATGTTCAAAGAAACAGTAGCAACCAAATCATATGAAAATTTAATTAGCTTAATAAATATGTGAATGCATTTTGATATTGTAGTGAGTTTGAAATAATTAAACTTCTGGCAAAACAAGTGCATACGTTTACCTATAGCTGGTTGTTTTCAAAATGTCTATGGTTTCATCACAAACATGTTAACTTTTTTCATTCAAGTGGTTTCTCCCGAAAACTTCTCCTAATTTTCAGAAAGTATGGCTGGTTAAAGTCAGATACAAAATGTTGATACAAATTAGATTGTATTCATTTTTCATGTATCCTATGAATTCAATCTCAAAATAAACAAATCAATGGGCAAATAATACTTCAAATGAAATTAAGTTACAGCAAAAATTGTCTGTGCTTAAAAACGTTCAATGTGGTTTTCTTTTGAAATTCGATGGTTTATCAATAATTAAGTATGCAAAGTTTAAATAAACAATTTACGGAATCGTAAAGCAAGCGTTTAATCATAATTGGTACTTGTTCCTTAATTATTTTTTTGGCTATTTTTGTGGGAGCAACATATGTTCTGATACATTTTACGTTTGCCAGATAATATTTTAGGTGTTTTTTTACTGTAGTCATTTTTACATTTGGACCGTTGACGCCGGGTAGACTATATCAATTGAATTAAGAAAAAACTAATGCAACTGATGATATATTGATGATTGTTTTAATAGACTTTGCTGGAGAAGCTAGTTTAACAAATTATTATAAACAAAATTAGATATTTACAAAAAATTCATACGACTTTTGAGTAAGCTATAAGAATCATGAATGTTTGACGTTTGGAAACCCAGCACCCAAGACCCAAAATGATGGTTGATAAAGAAATAGCGACAAAATGACGCACAACTGTTGTTGGCATGTCGGTAGAACAACTACATGTACTCTTTAGTGATAATCATTTAAAAACAAACTTAAAAGCAAGTTATTTTCTTCATTAATTGCGCTGATTTTATTGATGACAAACAGATGATGATCTAAGCTCTATTCTACAAAACTATAATTTTGTTTTCGACTTCCTAATTTAAGAAAAACAATGTGGCAATACTAAATGGCACATTGTCAACAAAAATTCTAATGGAACTAAAAATAAAACAATTAATTTAAATAAGACTTCCAAAACGGCAAAGAAAATGTTTGAATCCTATATTTTTACTTAAAACTGTCTACTTTGATTAGCTCGTTTTATTGGTAAAACAAGCATGTTTTCACTCAGCGAAGTTGTTTATCACACAAGAAAATTAACCTAATTGGTATGTCTATAATATGCTTATTTTTTTATGCTATTTTTCCTGACACAACAAATTTTTGACTAATCATAGTAATAAGCCTTAGTAGCAGATATACACTCCAACCTATTGAACGTTGGTCTAGTATTCTCTTGGTACTAACGCAGGCGACGATTCCATGTTGCAGTCAAATAAAGTCTGCAACTTACAATTACATTCAAACACGATTTATACAATTAACTTTCACAATGACTACTGACGTAATTCATTCCTTAATAATAATACGTATCTGGTTTATGAAACATATTCTACTGGCTTCTTACTGGGATTGGGATTCAAGCAATAAATTGTTAAATTATTCACCTTCGAATAAAATGTATCTTCAGTGGAACTCCTATACTCTTTTAATAGTTGGCAGCATGTACCCAATCATACTTACAATACATTTGGTGGACGTGGCATTGTTTCATCAAGAAGAACTGTTCAGTAGTCAGAACACAGGAAGATTCACAATGTTCGTACTTGGAATTGCAGAAGATGCATTGGTTGGTATAATAATAAGTCTAGGAGTGTGGCAACGATTAGAACGCCATGAGCACGTAACGTTAGTAAATCAAATAATTATTCACATTGACAAAATAACACCTAATTATGAGGACGCTTACTCTAACAAAACTAGCATAAGAAACAATTATCAGTACTTGGAACAAATAGGAGTGTTTATCTTTTGTATTTGTTTGATAGCACCAATTCTAGCTGTTTTTCTGGTGTGTTTAGAATTTGACGAGACCCATAATCTAATTAAAGAATGGCTAGAAATAGATCTTACATTTAACTCAAGTAATCTTCTGTTTCTTTTATTAGTTTATTGGGTTTCAAATACCGGAGCTAGTGTTTGTTTCTGTGTACTTTCCACAGGTCTTTTGTATATTAAATCTGTAGTTATCTGGATGAATGGCATTAAGCCTGTAGAATTGAATTTAAAGAATAATGCATACCAAGTAAGAACCCAAAATTATGGAGTTTTGACTGAAACCCAATTCATGGATCTGTGGCGGTCGCACCAGGTTATCAACAGACTTATGAATGAAGCAATTTCATCCATTTACATATCAGTTCATCATATATTTTGTTTAACAATTTTTGTTGGAGCCTCACTAATACTTATACGTATGCCCGATGAAATATTGCAAGGTGGTATATCAACTCTAGGAATTTTTATTCTGGGATCACTGACTCCATTGATACTAGTCTACATTGAATCCACAGAGCTAGGAAAAATTATTGATGAAACTGGTAGTATTTTAAGGTTTGGTATTGGAAAAACACGTAGACATAGTTGGTTCTACAAAACTCTTTGTAGTTGTCAGCCGATGAATTGTCAAGCTGCATACCCATTTTACACTATTAGTAGAGATACGTTTCCTCAATTTGTTGATGAGGGCGTCAACTTCATTTTTACTTTGACTGCAATTTAATTTAATTGTAAGAATAAAATTCGTGTAAAATTCTAAAGTTTTTTTTGAACACATAATACAAAATAAGTAGCCATTGTGGTAACCAGCAGATAAAACTAAATTGATTTCATATAAAATTGACCACAAAATTTAGTTTTCATTTGGGTTACTTGA
Source organism: Entomobrya cf. arborea Gr-Col-00668 (assembly GCA_034699025.1). Lineage (NCBI taxonomy): Eukaryota > Metazoa > Arthropoda > Collembola > Entomobryomorpha > Entomobryidae > Entomobrya > Entomobrya cf. arborea Gr-Col-00668. Next base: position 17,578 of record JAQIWN010000064.1, on the reverse strand, counting down.
CTTACATGTGCTGCCAAGTCATAAGTTATTGGAACGCATGTAGATCGTTTGGTTTACAATGAAGGATGTCAACAATAAAGATAATCAATAAAATGTAACGATCTGCATGCTTTGATTTTTTTGCTATTATTTTTACTTTTTTGACGTATGGTTCTTTTTTACCAGAAATGAAATTCAAATGAAAAATTTAAAAGTGGTTCTTTAACGTTTTCAAATTTAAAACTCATTATTGTTAGAAAGTACTCCATTAATAATTAGTATTTGTCTGTATACAAATTACAAAATATGTAGCCATTGTTGTAACTATCTAAAAAATAAACAATATAAATTTCTAGAAAATTGTCCACATTTTTTAATTTTGTTATTTGTTGTTTACTTACACTTGCTGCCAAACCGTAAGTAATTGGAAAGGCGTTACTTGCTTTAATTGCAACAGCATTATAGTTTATTTGATCCAATATCATGGGAACTTCCCAAGGTGGTTGCACTAATCTTCTATTTTCCGGAATCACCAGCCAATCTTTTAATGTTCCAACTTTTTGGTTGATATCCACAGCAAAGGCAATGAATGACAATGTAGCAATAACGTAAAATATAAATCCTGTAGGGTTAATAAAGCCAATACTTTTGAAGTTCGACATAACAACCTGTTGCAATTGTGTCGCGTATAAGAGTACTGCTTCTACTATTATCATTGTTATTAAATTTCCGTATAAACTGTTGAAATCTTGACAAAGAATTCGAATATAGTTAAAGCGTAACTGAATTTCAGTATAAATGAAAGGTGCTCTGGTGGAAGAAGCAAAAACAGATGTACTTTCAAGATATTTTGCAAATAACTTTGCTGCAGTCCAAATTTTATAAATCATATTCATCATGAAAATACTCGAAAAACATGTAAGAAGCTCAATATGAATTCCAGCAATTACAGAAATTAAAGAAGAGACTTTAGAAATAATTGTTAATTGGTCAAAATTTTCAGTACTTAACTTGATATAAACCTTAAATAAAGAGATGTAGAATGTCACTATTGCGTGAAAAACTGCAGTAATTGTTACAATGGCGTCAGGTATTCTATCACTGCTGGAATTTGTGCTGATGTACCAATGTTCTATTGAACTAATAAGTTTTGTGATTATATGCCGTTCCCACCAAAGTAATTTGAAGTTATGGATACGTTGAAAAATGTTTATGATATAAACTATCCAACTAAAATATGTGGTTGGATTTTTGGTGTCGGTAGGCAAAGTTTGTGAAAACTCTGTAATGTAGCCATATAAACCTATACTAGTTAGAATTCCACAGGTGACCTTTTGAGGAAAAAACGTTTGAATAAAATGTATTGAATTACTATGACGAATAAATATTACATTTTTCTGAACAATTTGAAATGGAGAAACCAAACAGTAGTATGAAAACTTTGTGATCTGCAGCAAAATCCAAACAGGGTTATAGTTCTGACAAGATTTTTTGATGTGTTGCAATCGGAATAGTTCAGCTAAGAATTTCATTGTATTTTCGTTGACTGCTTTGTGGTAGAAGTAAGGTACATAGGTTCATTATGTACTTAGTTGACTAGTTACTGACACTTAATAAACTAATGGATAGATGACTAATAAAAAATAAAAATTTAATCGTAAAATTGTTTTCTAAAGGAGATTATTTTTCAAATTGTTTACTTGTGCTAACAAAAAATAAGTAATAAATTATTGCATGGTTTAAAAGATTAATATAATAAACACTCGTTTGCTAGGGCTTCATATGACATATTATAATAAAAGGCTTACTATATTGTACAGAAATGTTATTTTTTAATTTTTCAAGTCAATTGTTTAGGAACAAACGTTGAAATATGACTATTTTTTATTCTTTCTAGACTTTGTTTTAATTGAGAAAACGTTGGTCTGTTTTGTGGTTCCTTTTCCCAACATAATGACATCAGTTTGTATCTGAAAACAGTTAATTCATCTTACAATATTACTACAAACAAATTTACTAAACCCCAAATTACAAAAACTTCAAGAATTTAGCTGTTAAATTATTTCATGTCTTGACTTACATTTCCGGAGTAGCCATTAGAGGATTTTTCATTCTTAGTCCAGCTTCCAACTTTGTAACAAAATCCAATGTCCATGATAACCCAGGATATGGAACATGGCCTAAAATTTAAGTTTATTGCTGATTTTTAAACTAGTTATCAAATACATTTTGCCAATGCTAAATATAGTTTCAAAATTACCCATTGAAAATATTTCCCACAAAACTATCCCAAAACTCCACACATCACTTTGACTCGAAAACTCCAAATTATTTAATGATTCTATTGCCATCCATCTCCAAGGCAATGGTTCCTGTTGTGTCTTTACATAATTTGTATAATCGTATAATCGACGTGACAAGCCAAAGTCAGTGATTTTCACAGTTTTTGTTTCAGTCAAAAGTACATTTCTTGTTGCAAGGTCGGCATGAATTACATGCTTTTCCGCAAAATACTCCATCCCACAAGCAATTTCATAAGACCATGTAACCATTTCCTGAGTCGTCACATTAATCAGACTTCCTGCCTCAGCTCTGGAGCTCTTCTCAGCCTCTCGCAAATAACTTTTTAATGAACCCAATGAACACAACTCTGTAGCAACGTAAACTATACCTTTTGTAATTTCACTTGTATAAGCGCCTTTTAATGACACCAAGTTAGGGTGGTAGCCTAAATAAGTTAAGATTTTTATTTCGCTCAAAATGCTTAATATTGCAGTTTTAGGACAATTGTCTTTCGTCATTTTGAGGGCAACCTCAGTTGCTGCTTCATCATGTGGTGAAGAAATGTATGCTTTGTATACACAACCAAACGCGCCGGCTCCAAGAAGAGATGACCAACAAATTTGAAATTGGTGCTTTGATATTTCCACTGACTTGTTGTAAGGTTGAGCAAGAGCGCTTCGTTCTACTGGACCATTCTCTAGATTAATTTCATTCACAGGCTTATCATTTGTTTTCCCGATATTTCCATAAAGAAACTGCTTAATTTCTTGTTGCGTCAAAATGTTACGACGCTTGTTGTATCTCATCCAAACCACAGCCAGAATTATTAGCAGTAGCATTGGAAGGGTAATTCCAATTGTTATACCAATATATGTCCAAATATTTATTACATTTTCTCCTGCAGGATAAACAGTTTCTGTGGTACTCTGGTAGATTGGCATTTCACGTAGATTTGCTAACGTTTGTGCTAAACGTCTGTACTTTGCTACACTAAAGTGGTTTTCAGATAAAAGATCTAAGGCGGTTCTACCTCCAAGAGAAATAAATTGGCATTTTTCAAACCAATCCCGAAAAATTGTTAAACCAAATACATCTTTGCCTTTTTCCATCAGAAGTATGATTTGGTCACGGAAGTTTTTTGGAAAGTATTCTCGATTAGCTAACCTAAAATTCCCATTAACTTTTGGATAATTCACAGCATCAGATTTTGGATAACTCACTACTGGAATTAAATGAATAGGTTTGGGAAACGAGTACGTTTTTTGTAGCTCATTTTCTATCGTCTCGATTACGTTTTCAGGGTTTTGCTGGACCGACGCATTCAAAAATTCGTAATTGTCTAAAAAGAATACGACGTTAGAATACCGCTCATTCAGGAGTTTTGAACGCATCAACAATAAACCTTTAGAAATTCTACGAAATTCAAAACTCATTTCACCAGATGTGGTATTAAGGTTTGATTGTACTAGAATTAAATTGGGAGTCTTGTCTTTTAAATCCCGGCGATCGTAAATATACTCGTCCAACCTAGCAAGATATTGATATTCCCTGTCATCCATAACGTCACTTTTTAGTACCGGTACAGCTACAATTCGAATTTCCACCAGACCAAATCCAGGAGAGGACACTCGTGCATTTACTGTGCATTCACTTAATGTTCATTCAAAAACTTTGTTAACGTATAATTATATGATTAGGAACTTTTTGTTAGTATGAAATAATGTCTTGATAACTTACAGAATTTGGTCGGTAATAAAAAGTCCCCAGCACCATGGAAAGTTTAAAGCAATTTCACCAATTGACCGCGACATTCGCTAAAATATAAAGTAAATATATATAATCCAAGTATATAGAAAAAATTTGCTTTATTATATAATGAACAAATGCTTTATGCTGAAGTACTTCATAACTTCTGAATTCTCCATCAAATAGAATTATAATATAAACACTTGTAGAACTACGGCCATTTTCATAAGACGTCCTTTGGACAAGCATTTTCTGTCTGTACTCATAATCAGAAACATGAGACAGTCTAAAAGGTATAGAATAGTCTGTACATTGCTTTTCAGTTTTGCACTCTATCTCATATTTCTCAATTGGACCAGCGAGCCCCTAAAAGCACAATAGTTATTTTAGATAGAAGTTCAATAGTATGATGACTTTATGTAAAAGGCCTATTGTACCTCAACTACTGGCCTTGAAAATATATTCGAAGGGGCAAACGAAGTAATGTTAATTGTAAAGACATCTGGAATCACTAAATTTGTAACGGCGTCTCTATATCTTTCTGGAATGGGATCACTTTCGTATGTCAGCTGAATGTATTCAGAGTTACAGGTGTTGCACCCTCTATTTAAATACGCTCTTCCAAAATCATGAAACCACGAGAAAAAGTTTTTTGGGACGACATCTGAACATTTGCAGGGCTATCAAATATGTTTTCAAAATTACAACGCAAACAAACACAAGAACACTATTTATTGCTTTAGTTACCCGGGTACAAGTACAACTGGCTGATAATATCAACCAATTTGATGATTCATATTGTCCGGAATTGAGAACCTTACAATTCCCCTCAAAGTATGTTTTGTCACAAACTGAAAGTGCACATCCACTGGAGACCTCGATAGAATGCGTTTCATTCCAACCATTGATGGAAGAACGGTAATCCTTCTTTGCATTTGCTGACTGGTCAAAATCCTTCATTTTAAAGGACTTATCACGATATCCAAGATTGCTGTATAAAGTTGCACAAATCCTGTCTGGTATAGTGTCTCCGTAACAAGTATAAATTAACAGCATGATAATAATCGAAATATTTATTGAAACTTTACCCATTTTTTCTGCGTGTTTATGTCTATTAATGTGAATAACTCCTACATTTAGCTGTTTGGTAATCAGCAGAGGGTAACTTTTTAACTGTATAATCTGGAGACATTTTCAACGTGCTAATTGCCGAGTGATTCATTCGTGGTGAAAATTATGCAATTAAATTTACCGCAATGATATGAAATACTGCACGAATTTTATTTATTAAAATGTCGATTTACGAAGCAAATGTACGTATACTTAAGAACCATGTAATGTACGTATGGTATAATGACGGAATAAAATATAATGCGTACGAAAAGGAGAAGTTACAAATTCCGATGTAGGATATTACGATGTAGAAATGTGGTGGATATTAAATCATCAATTATACGTATTATGTAGTTTTATGATGATGTAAGGTCCTTTAATGTAAACGTTGATATTTATTGCTCGTTCGAAGTAAAACCCGTTATAAAAGGGAATTATATATAAAATTTGTCATACAAACTAAATCAGCTGTATTAAAACAAATAAATGAACTTGCCAAACGAAACTGTACTACATGAGGCATCAGGCATGCTGAAATATGTAGATGTCTTACAAAATCCAACACTTGAGTGTTTTAGGCTATTAACGTTGAATTGTTAGAACTGGTTTATTGAAGTTCTTCTGTTCCATTATGGTATCTTTTAGTTTTGACTATAAAGATATGCAGCAAGATTTTTCATAAACAACATAAAATGATAGCAGAACTGTTAATGTCATAATCGCTGAAGTACATGAGTTTACATCTGATAATTTAATGTCATGCAGTGTATTCGGTTTACAAATCAACAAGTTTTTATTTTAGTATCCAATCAATCGGTAAAATTTCTAAAACAAAAGAATCTAAATTAAAAACTTGATAAATACATATCAGCTTATATATACACGTTTTATACTCCAATTTTAGTCCATGGTAGGAACTTATCATGATTTTCTGAGACTAAAGTCGGTTCGTCTAATAATCACATCTTTTTCTTCTTTTTATGTGAACATGAATACCTGGAACTTATATCCATTTGCTTATATTATTGGATATTTTCAAGTTTTAATATTGATTTAATTCCATTAGAAGTAGTAGTACTCCATACCTTCATTATATACTCAGGATATTAGTCTCATAACAGGATATGACGTCACGCACGTGGAATTCGTGTCGGCAAACTTCGTGTAAATATTATCCAGCCTATTTTTCGACTGTCTGGATTTATAATAACTGTAGGCTGTAAGTAGCAGTTTAGTTTATCAGGCAAATTCGACAAACGTAAGTCCAATAAGCATCGGTTCTGTCCGTATTCAAAATGGGAACCATTGAATTGGCGCGATTCATTTTGTTGACTAGTCTTTACATGACTTTACGTGCCAATCCAAGTATAAATTTTGTCGAAATACAACCCATAAAGTGTCTCAATTGTTTACAACCTACGACAGAGGTCATAAAATCTCAAACCGAAAAGTTATCAAAACATAATTTGGTCAACCTGGACTTGTACTTCAATAAACTTTGCAAAAATAAATATTTTTGTCTTGTCGATAATATTATTGGAAAGAATTTAGAAGCAAGTTATCCACCATTGGCGTTAAGAAACTTTGAACTCTATAATTTGAGTTACACTTTGACAAATAATGCAAGCGGCTACAAATACATTTGGACACGACCTGGAATCCCGAATACAAACTATTCAAACATGAATATTCCATGTTTTTACTCTAAGTTTCACGTTGGAATAGATTGGGATTATAAAATAAACCATATATACGATTACTGTGTTCGCATCAATCTTCTAAAATTTGCAGCAAAGTCAAAACCTTGGAATGGTGTAGTTCAAATTGTGTTGTTTCCACCAATAAGAAATATTGGTAAAAAAGCTCACCATAAAAATAACCAATGGATCCCTTTTTATCCTCCAGGATTCAGCAATGCAGAGTTAAGATTTAACAATTTCCTCCGTTTGTCAACTTCAAAGGACTTTCATATTTTCGTTTGTAGAAACTTGGCGAATAACAGCATGGTTACGTACATCACGAAACTCTTCTTGCATAAATCATTACAAAAGAGTTTAGCTTTGACCGGTGTAGGAATGGTTTTGGTTATCCGCTCCAGAAGAAATATTAATCAACCAGTGTATAAATACCTACTTTGTCCAGGTTGCTCAAAACAAAGACGTATTAGTGAATACAAAGGGTCAGATTTATTAAAATCTGAGGTCCTAGCAAGTGCATTTCCTTCAACTACTGAAATGCTATATTTAACTCCATTATCTGATCAGTCCATGGATTCTATGCAACAAGTTGACGCAGTAAACCGCCATTTATCCATTTGCGAGAATCGTATTACCAAGTCAAAAACCCTTTTATTGTTGTTCACCTACATCATAGATCGAATCGCACACGCCTATGCCCATGAGTGGCAAAACCTTTTCAGAAACTTCAGCTATAGAATCGGGTATGAAGGAGAGAAAAGCTGTGTAAATCAAAAACTCGTTTCTTTTGAATATGTGGATGTATCAACCTTTATTGGTTTTAGCCCAAGGCTTATTTTTGACGATAAATATTTATTACAATCATTTGTGGTGAAGGATCGCTTAAGCGCATTGCGCTTTCTTGCTTGCGGCAATCGAGGACATGAAGCTCTGGCGTTTAATGAGCTTGTAACCATATTTGAAAAGCCAGTATGGATCACATTGCTTTGCACTTTAATTTTAATTGTATATTTATTGAAAACTTTGACTAGAATCTCCAAGTCATATACGGAAGTGGCGGAAATACTACTACGAATCTCTTTGGAAAACGAAAAAGGCTATGGCTCTAAAACTTTATTGCATTTTCACAAATGCGTTAAATGTATTTTGTTAGTGTTTTCTTTAGGTGCTCTTATTTTAAGCAATGCTTACAGAAGTGAAAACGTTTTTCGAATAATTCAACCTAGAAAGCTATTACGATATAGAGTATTAAGTGAACTTCGAAAGGAAAACTTCACTGTTTACACAAGAACATCTTATATTCATTACAGCCAACAAGTTTACAGGACAACTGCTGCTGTAAATTTATCGGAAGTTAAGTTCACTAGCACACCACAAGTGTACATTGTTAGGTCGAAAGGGTTTGGGCTTACACTTGGAAGTGAGGCGGCTTGGAATATTTTTTCCTTCAGAACAAGTGACAGATTGGAACTGGTGCGAGCAAGTTCATTTCATCGTCATTTAAGTTCAGTTATATTATCTTTGGTGAATAGTTTACCAATTATTAACGATAGTTTACAAATATCTCAAGCCAAACGTAATTCATTTAACCACCTTCTTTGGAAAAAAGAGGAAAAACTTTTATACTCACACTTAAATCAATGCAACAAGACCGCTGTAATACTGCCGGCGTATAAATGCAACCAATTTGTAAGGAAAATGGAAATAATAAATCAAAAATTAGCAGCGTATACTCACATCGGAACAAAAAAGTATTACGAGGGATATTATAAATTTAATTTACGAGGAATTATTCCACCATATTTAGTTGTTAGACTCAAAAGCTTTCAACAATCTGGAGTAGCTGAATGGTGGCAAGAATTTGTTGAAAGCACTACAAAACATTTAAAGTATAGGTCAAAGGTTTTGAAGAAGCCAAATATGAATGGAAATATTTTGGTAATATTTATTGTCCTTTTAAGTGGCTTATTATCTGCGTGCTTCTTGATGCTCATTGAGTGTACCAAGTTAATTGTCGTTGGGTTTCTTATTGTATGTAATTGGTTAATTGGTATTTATGATATGATGAAGAAGAAAATTCGAAGATACACGATTTAAGTTAAATTACTTTTTAGCCAAGAATTAGTGATATGTATCTTTTGATGTGCTCGTATTTTTACCTTATTTTTTATCTTTAGTTTACTTTTTGTTAAAGAACGTAAGTACTTATAATTCAAATAGAGTTGTGGAATTAAAATCTTTTCTCTAAACATAATTTGTAGAAACATAAGTTTGCAAAATAAAACTAATGCAATTCTGACATTATAAACGCCCAATTCTATTTCGCTTGTCTTGTTGTACTTTTATGGGGAAACTACATACAAAAAAGGGAATATTGAGGATATCTTTATTTCTAAAACTCGAATAAAATTTTAATTTAGAATTTTCGTCATTAAGGACTGAAACTAAATTTAGTTTTGCTTGTAAATTGTTTTCTGTTGATATGGCATTGAAAAATTAATGCTTGTGTATCATATAACAAATCTAAGAGTATGTATACCTGAACTTAAGTAGAAAAAACTACGTTTTGACTAAATATTATACATATCTAAATGAAATATCTACGTACTAATAGCGTTAACTGAGTTGACTACATGATTCTTTGTAGTCATACGTAGAGGGGTAGACATGAAAGGGCAAACATTTGTCGTGCTATATCTCAGCGATTTGTAAAGGAATTTGTCAAAGTTTTTAGTAGTTTGAGCCAGCTTAGGTAGAGATTATGATGGCAAAAAATCATGACCAAATTCCTACTGGTGTTCGAGTTGTGTCCAGTCCAGTCAAATGTGTGCTTTTAAAAAATGAAAAAATGTGCCTTAAAATTTGTGCATCGAGTTACTTCAAATGTGCACCCCGGATGGCCGGCCAACAAAAATTTCTTTATTTACGTAGTTGTTTATACAATAGTACAATGGTACTTTCTGATTTGCTGTTTTGAAATCTAACTCTGTTTTTTCTCTGGACGACATTTTTGGCAAAAATTTTAGTCGCAAAAAATCATCAGAGGACACATCAGGTAAACTAGTTCACCTACTCAATGCCCCTAGAGGCTAACATCGGTTCTTGGTTTAAACTAATACTAGAGATGTTGCTCTACAATATATTAGTAAAACATGTAGGCGAAACTGTTCACGCGTCCTTGTATGGTTGTCGAAAGATTGAATTTGCCCTTTCATATCTACCCCTCCACGTACGTAGCCATAATTGTTTTTGTTCGTATTGGACCCATAGTAATTTTTAAGAAAAATTATTTTGAACTTTTAGGAACTTCTAACATGGTTTTTTTCTATGAGCCATTTCTATTACGAAATGAGACGGCGTGAATTGTATCGTAATTGCTCCTTATACTAAGGAGCAATTACGGTATTTAGGATACTTAGGATATTTATACTAATAAACATATCAAACTTATACTTAAACATGTAGGGGTAGTTCAGTATATTGGATTAGAAACCGGTTTATAAAAAAATAGTGGAAATTTAAATTTGGCTCAATAAACGAACTTTTCATGTACGGGCTTGTAGTTGAACTTCCTGTACTACCACTAGCTTTTTTTGTTGGCCTGTTTGACATACCGTATACACCGTCTATAATGCTGAATACATCAAACTACTATGTCGGTTTATTTTTGGAGCGTTCAAAAGTGCATTTTTAGCACTAAACTACGTTTCCTGCATTGGCTAATTTGTCTTTTTGGCGGTTGGGCTTTTTAAACGACTATATATTCATACTTTAGCATTTTACTACACCAAATTTATCGACATCCAAGTTGCTTCTACCATTCATAAACAATTTTACAACTGTTGCAAACCAATGCTTTGCTGCAGGAGTACGAAAAAAAACTTTAGGCACAAAATAGCGTGAGCACCCGGAATTGTAGATACAGCAAATAGTTGTGTACAAACAACTGTTGTTTGTTTACGTGAGCCTGGTACGGCTTTTGTACAAAACACTAGAAATTAGGGTACCTTCCACACCTAATGTAACACAAGCGGTGTTGTATAGAAATAAGAATACAACGTCGACATGTGATGGGAGTTCCTGTATAATTTGAGTCGTCACAAGTTAACGTTACCTTAAGTTGTACAGCTAAAGCCCAGCAATATACACGAAAACAAATGTGTCTGCTGTGCTAAAACTATTGTATTTCGCTGCACCCTCGCTATTTCGGCTATATTTTTAGCGAATGGACTAGTGACCGCGGAGGCTTGTTCTGAGCCACCTTAACATATTGAGTACAGGTAAATGTTTGTGCCCAATAATTCTCCTTCCCTCAACTCACCTTGCCGTGCCGTGGTAATCGTGACATACCCTAATGTCTTACAATCATTTTACCACTGAAGTAAAAAGGAAATCTCTTTGTAAAATACCGTCACTTCACATGCGGTGGTCACGTGACTGACCACCCCTTACCCCTTTCACCTTTGTAAAGATATTTTACAAAATGCGCAGGGTGTAGTAATAAGCTAACAGACATAATATCTACACTACAGTTAAACAGATTCCAAAAATCTATACGATTGATCAAATTCGATTGGTATTTTTTCTTTTTGAAATGGAAGATATTAACAACAAGCCACTTGACACTGACAGGAACATTTTACTGAGTATTTTACCAAGCAATGTAAGTTTAAAAATAAATAAGTAGCCTTAAAATAAACAGGCAAATAACGGAAAAGAACATTTATTGATGATATATAAAACCATCTTTTTAAATCTTTTTGGGCTGATACTTTCCAAAAATTGGAGGAAAATCACCCATCATTCGTGGAGAAATTGAGCAACTCATCTCTCTTCTTCCGGAATCTTATTCTTTCCAAAAGGGTCCTCGTCTTGTTCCCCCAAGTCTTCAAAACGATTGGGCTTGAAATTTCGAATTATAGAAACCCAAGACTTAAAGGTTCCAATATAATTAGCAGTAGACTAGTGTGTAAACAGTGGAACAAAGCCATTGACCAATTTATCATCGATCCCACTCTCAACCCAGAATTCTTCAACACAGAAACCCCGCAAGTCACTGACCATGCCTTGTTCAACGCCAGATACCATTATTTTAGGTACAAGAAACCAACCAGACTGCATCAATTCTTGACTCATTTTGAACAAACCCATTTACCCCGCTCCTCTAGGAATCCATTTATTGGAAAGGTTGTCTACATTGATATTATTGGATTCACTGACCAAAGACAATGGGCTTCAATTGCAGATCAACAAGTATCAACCTTGTTAAGGAAATATGGACAGCACATTACTATTCTAAATTTGGGCTTATTCAGGTATCATCCTGAACCCAACATCCATTCACAAAATCATTCACGGCTGATAGAATGGCTCGAAAATTGCCCGAATTTAACTCATTTGAAAGTCAGTGAACGATTCAGTTTCAATGATGACTCGGATGTAGGATTTGGAAGTTTTTCATATCCAGCAACATACACAAGCGGCGATGAACACCGATTTCCAGACAACTTGGATCGTGAGATGGAGCAAAGTGTTCGTCGACATAATAACCCTTTTTGTGTATAATAATATAATCGCCGACATAATAATGTTTCAAAATAACTCTTTTTTAGCGTTACGTACTAATCGAGAGGCCCCAAGGATTAGGGATATCGATTGGGTCGGGCGACAATACGTATTATATTAAAGTTTTAAATTTACGAGAAAATATTGGTTCGATATTTTATGAATTTCAATAATTATTTTCTCTTCAAAATATGTAGTATAAATTTTCGGGACCTTCAATTATTACGCCAAATTTGAATGGTGTTTCAACCGAGGTCAAAATTTCTGGGGAAACATTAGTTCGATTTTGCAAATAATTGATAAGAAACCCTTTCTGTTCGAAAATTTCAACATTCATATTTGGGTCATCCAAGAATGATGCCATATTTCACTGAATTCTAACCGAGGTTAAATATCTGGCGAAAATTTAGTTCAAATCCGCAAATTTGTGATTAGAAACGCTCTCTTTTCAAAAATTTGAGTAGCCATTTTTGTTTTCTTGAATTATTACACCATAGTTGAATTGGTTTTTAACCGAGGTTAAATTTCTGGGAGTAATATGGTTCAATTTTTGCAAATATTCCATTAGAGAATGTCCACAAAATTTAGCATAAATATTAAGGTTGTTGAAAATGACGCCGCATTGCAGTAAGTCTTACTATTATTCATATATTCCTTAAAGATTTGAAAAAATGTCAGACACTTTTACAACACACTTAATAGTACCCTATTTCAGTGCTTTGTAAACCATCAACTTGAAAACAACTTTGGTATAGGACTTGTTTAATGTAAGGCTAGTCTCATCAATTGCCCCAGGTTTTTCTGTACTTTCACGCATTTAATCGTCTTTAGTTAGATATCAAAACTTTGCGTATGAGGTAAAATGTAACAAGACTAAATTTTTACAAGCTTTTATTTTTTAAACTGTAAACTTAATACTGTAAAATGAAGTTACAATTTAAACATTAGGTTGAACTAAAGGACCTTATAAACTGATAGAATTAAACAAAAGATAAATTGTTTTTATACGATAAAAACAAAGTAAAAAACATTGAATTTAACAAATCAAAGTACCGTTGTTACTTTTAGATTTAGGCTTTCAGCTTACAAAAATTAGAGGGAAAAATTCCCAAAGTAAATGATTTCTAAAAACAGGTGCCAATTGATTTAAATTTAAACATTACATTAAAATAAATGATCATTGTTGTAGCATTTTTCTATAACAAGCAAATCATGAAACAACCCCTGTGTATTTGTGACTACACTGGACTGAACTCGACCAACTCAAGCGATATTATTATGATCTCCATGTAAAATAGATTAATATGAGGTTGAATTGTCACCCATTGCCCCTTCGTCCTTTTAATGATACTTTACATTTAAAGGGTCTCCATTACTCCAGTCTTCACTCCAAACATACATATAAGAGAAGCAAAGCATGTGATATTTGTTGTGTTTTTCCTCTCGCTCGTGTTCCATTCACTCACTACTCACTACATCAATAGATGAAAACTAATTACAGATAATTTATTTTCTCTGCTCAATTAAATCAATCGTCGGGTTAACTATTTAGCAAGCTGTAAACAGTTTACACCAAAGATCTTTCAAACAATTCATGAAAACTGCGTAGATTTTTTGCAAAATGGAAAATATTAACAATGAGGTGTTCAAGGCTGAGGAGAATATTTTGCTGAGTATTCTACCAAGTATTGTAAGTTTACAAATAATTTAATATATTTAAAAGGAAAATAAATAACTAGAAAACAGATTATCTATATATATTTTACTATTCTTAACTTATGATCCTATTTTTGCAATAGGCTTGGACTGAAATTTTCAAAAAATTGGAAAAGAAGCACCCGTCGTCCCTGGAAAACTTGAGTAACTCATCTCCCTACTTCCGGAAACAACTTCTTTCCAAAAGAGTTATCTCCCTGTTCACTCAAGTCTTCAATCTGATCGAAACACAATACCCAAACCAGACAAACGCAATTTCAGAAGGTTCCAACTTAATCAGAAGTCGTTTGGTCTGCAAGGATTGGAACAAAGCTATTGATCACTTCATCATCGACCCAACTCTCGAACCCGACTTCTTCAACACCGAGCCCCCACAACCCAGTGACCATCCCTTATTCAAAGCAAAATACCAATACTTTGGCAACGAGGCACCCACAAAATTACCCAATTTCTTAACTCATTTTGAACCAAGCCATTTACCCAAATGCTCCAGAAATCCATTTATTGGAAAGGTTGTCTACATTAACCTTAATAGCTTCAGGGATGAAACCCAATGGGTTCAAATTGCAGAACAAGTGTCAACTTTACTCAGGAAATATGGACACCACATTAAAATCCTGAACTTGAGCTTATTCAAGTACAAAAAAGACCTAGACATCCAATTACAAAGAAATGGATGGCTACGAGGATGGTTAGAAAATTGCCCAAATTTGACCCATTTAAAAGTCAGTGAACGCAACAATTTAAAATGGGAAATAGATGGTGCATTTGGAGACTTTCCAAATAATGGGAGAACAATGGAAAGTCATGGATCCGAGCTTCAACCAATTAATGTCAACTATTTTGGTCAACGTCAGCGAATCCCTGGGTGCCATTGGGTTAGGAATCGAACAGGTGCAGGTGATCAATTGAGCGTATTTCACAATATGCAAAGATTGATGGAACCTCTTCTTCAACCTCTGCAACCAGTGCAACAACAACCTATCGGCCATAGACACAGACATAATTTAAATGCCAATCAACTACGCGGCCCAAGGCCAGTAGTAGAACCTGTACCACCTGTTGTTCCACCGTTTCCAACTTTAAAATATCTGAAGTGCCTAAAATTATATCAGTTGTCAGCTCTCAATTTTAATTCTCTACTTGTTGCAAACACTCAAGTTACTTGGCTGGAGATCGACGCTCTGAACGAAGAAAAAGATAAGTATGTTGATTACCAAGCTTTGAAATTCCCAAATTTGACAAAACTTCGCATTAAACTTTGCTCCCCAGAGGAAGTAAAGAAATTAAGGAGTATTCACCCAAGTTGGTTATCATTGACACAACTTCATTTTGAATATTGCACGTCTACAGCCTGTTGTTCGGCACCCTTTACAAATTGGGTTGAAATATTTCGGGCGATAATTCACAATTGGGGAATTACACTACAAGATTTGAAGCTACGGTTACCCATACCTGAAACGAAGCAAGAGAGGGAAAAAGTTGCAGAAGATTCTCGTGATGGTCGATTGAATTTACCGAATTTGAAAAGGTTGAAAATTTGGTTGGGTGAGAAGCCGGGTGAGGAGGGGCTGGTGAAAATTGATTTTTTGAAGTTGATTAAGGATAGGTTAGAGGAATTAAGTATTAATTAGTTAAGATGGTTAACAAATGTTTTGGGTGATGTTTTGGAATTGAAATTGAAAAGAGTTTTGAATTTTGATCGCTGATGTAGCTTTTTTGATCGACATGATCACTTGTAATATATTATGTTTAACATTTTTTGTCGAGAATTTAAATCTGATTTGATTACGATTGATAGTTTAGTAGTATTTGATATAGTAATTATGAAATATAATCTGTAGTGATTCATTTATATTATAAAAATACTAGAAAAGCTAAAGAAAAATTATAATTTATGAAAAAAAAAATTCAAATTACATATTTAAACTGATACCTATTGCACATTGTACATGTGGATATCTAAGAATTTTTGCGTCCGGTTAACATCAACTTGTAATGACTAAAACAAGTAAAATTGTTGTAGCTAACTAAGGTGATGATTTATAAATAATGATTTTAAAAATCTGCTTTTGGCATACATTTTTCTATTATGTCGACTGAATACTTGTGAGTCATAATATTTGTAACTATAAAAATAAAATAAATTACGCATAAATCATATTTACATTTAAAATTTTCCTATAACGTAGTTCTGTGATTATATTAAACTTATTTTATAAATTGGAGACACAATCATAACTATTTTACTTTACACCTGAAAGCAATATTTCATTCCATGCACCATGACTATGCCTAATAAATATGTAATACAGAAACCGAATTTACCTTCTTGCATCATAGCTATCTATATACCCATGAAACCAACATTGATTGAGTGATCCGAATCTCATCCATGCAAAATATTTTCATATGCAGTTGTGTGTTGATTCTTCTCTTCTCTTTTTTCCCGTCCCGTGTAAAATTTTTTTTTACACTGCTAAAGCTTTACAGACAAAAAAATGAGAGACCATACAGATGAGATTTGTTTTTGGTTGGATCAACTTCATACTTCTCTCATTCTACTTAACAAAATAAAATGACTCTATTCTACTGAAATTATAGATTTTCTAGTCTCCACAATTAACTTTATTGACAAATCACCAATTTATCAACAACTAAACAATTTAGTAACCACTCTTATACATTAACTGAATAAAAAAAAACTGATCTAAAATGGAAAATATTAACGATCAGCTGCCACAAACAGACGAGAATATCTTGCTGAGTATTTTACCCAGCAATGTAAGTTTACCAATAATTATACTTTACTCACAGTTAAAGTTAAAATTAACAAGGACTAAATTTAAATATTAACTAACAACTGCTATCAAACTTTTAATTTTTATACAGATTTGGGCTGACACATTCCAAAAATTGGAGAAGAGGCACTCATCCTCTCTTGAAAATGTGAGTAACTCATCTCCCTTCTTCCGGAATCTCCTCCTTTCCAAAAGGACCCTCTTCCTATTCCCCCCAGTCCTCAAACAAATTGGACCTGAACTGATAAACCCTCAAAACACCCGAACTGAAGGCTCCAACGTAATTAAAAGTCGTCTCGTATGTAAACAATGGAACAGTGCCATTGACCAAACCATCATCGACCCCACTCTCGAACCCGACTTTTTCAACAGCGACCCCCCACAACCCAGTGACCCTGCCTTGGTCACCGCAAGATACCACTATTTTGGTTCCGAAGCACCCACAAAATTACCAAATTTCCTAACCCATTTTGAATCCACCCATCCACCCCATTCCCCCAGAAATCCATTTATTGGAAAGGTCGTCTACATTGACCTTACAGGCTGCAGGATTCAAACCCAATGGATTCAAATTGCAGATCAAGTGTCAACTTTACTTCGCAAATATGGACATCACATTAAAATCCTAAACTTAGGTTTATTCAAGTACAAACCCAACCAAGACATCCAATTACAAAG
>JAQIWN010000063.1:0-62413 GCA_034699025.1 Entomobrya cf. arborea Gr-Col-00668 | reverse complement strand
CCATACATAAAATATATGGGGGTATGCGATGCTTAGCCGACGCCGGGTGAATATAGCATATGAAAAGAACTATACATGTGAAGATAAGAACACCCGAAGTTGTTATTATTTCACAGCACAACACACAGGCGTTTAATTTACGTACTATATGCATATGTGTCTCATTTCTTCAGCATTCAGTTCAATTATCCTACAAAAAAGTTTTCAAGATATGTTTCCTCCTCCTCATCTCTTCTACTTCATCTTCTTAACCGAAATAAATATACACACAGGTTTGTGTACTCTTCTACAATTATAAGATGCTTTACATGCTTCCTCAACAGAAAGCAAATGTATCAACTTCAAAAGTAGGAATGCTCCAGCTTTCTTGTTATTTTGAGTATGACTCAAAGTCAACATTGAATGATACCATTCATTGAAAAAACAAGACGAAGAGTCAAAAGTAGCGATTCAACACTTCGACGTTCCCACAATTGTATATTTATCTTTCTTTTCTGGTCCCTATAATATATTTTTTCCACAGTTCAGGTCTCTTCTCCTCAGCAGCGTCATCATCATCATTGTATTACTTGCAATGTATACGACAAGCCCACACATTCAAATATTAGTTTATGCACACAACATTTTTACTACGTAGTGAAATAGTGAAAAATTTATAAAAGTTGAAGTAAATTATAGATATAATAGGTATATCATTAAATAATACGCTTAAAAGCTAAGAATTGAATGAATTTAAAGAGTGAACGTGCCTTCTCCCAAATATTACACTTTTAACTTCCCTATTTTTTGTGCCTTTTTTGAAGATGGGATCAACTTAAGTTATAAACGAAGAAAAATAAAGTGCTTTAATAAGCCATCCACTTACTACACACGACTGTATACTCTGTCTCATACGCTTACTTACATATACAAACGATTGATACATATAATATGCACATGGGGTTTCACACACAAAAAAAACGTTGTTTTGATTTTTTTATATTGCTTTTCCTAGGTATGTTCAAGTGATTCCTTAATAAAAAGTTGTAGACTTGCTTGGAACGCTCATCATTGAAGAAGATAAAAATTGCGTACATATATCTAAATTTAGAGACGACAGCGTAAATACAAGACGAGTTTAGTTCTCTGGTGATAGTAGAATAGGAGACAGGACACAAGAACTAGTTTAGCTGGCGTTACTGGTACAAAAAACGCATAAAAATGTTTCACATATTCAAATGCATCGAAAATACATGCATACGCATGTCAAAGACAACACGATGCATGCATTCATTTCATGGATATTCAATTTAGTCTTCAGACAAGACAGGACTCACAACTGAAGAATTAAAACGAAGAAGAGAAAGAAGATAACATGATTTAAGAAATTGGTTTCAGCCGAGTCGACAACTTTAGTTGCCTACTTGGCTGGCAGATGATACCAAAAATTTTGTGCTAGAAACACATGAATTACGCTTATAAAAAACGGTATACTTGCCGGTAAGTATGTTTGCGTAATTCATGTGTTTGTAGCACAAAGTTTTTAGTATCATCATTTCCATCTTGAACAAAATAAAAAAGTTGGTGATGATATCTTAAGTTTTTAAAGACTATTAAACCGTAGAAAAACGGTGACGATAAGGGAAAAGATAACAGTTTTTGCGTGTACGTTTGAAAATTTCTCTCTCATATAAAGTTGATGAGGGTGCTTACTATTTTAAACAGTTGTATAATGATAATATGAATGTTTGTATGAATAAAAATCAAGGAAGTAGTAAATTTCTCAATAGAGTTTTTACTTACAACGCAACGTCGGTTTAATAGTATTGATATGAAACGGTGTCTCTTGTCGGTGAACTTGAAATTGATGCTGTGTTGATGACAAAAATGAGACAAAGTTTGCTTGCTAGCTATAAAAATAAGAAATAAAGCTTGGAAAGATTTTAACAGGGAACTTTCCGATTTATAACTTGATTTTAGTTTGTTAGGGTGTTTTCTGACTGTCGAAGACACACAAAATGCACTTCTTTCAGCTACTTACGTGAGCCATCAGCCATATACTTTTGTGAGCTGTCATTCTCTTTTCACTAAAATGTTTTACGAAAGTTACACTTACCATTAAACATACACCATCATTTTTTTCTTAATGTAATCCTATGTACTTTACAGTCTACACACCGCCACTATGCATTTATTTCAGTTTTTTGCTGCAGTTGATACCGGAACGAAAATGTTGGAAAATGGAGTTAAAATGCCTGTTCCAGCTGAGAGGCTTTGTGTAATGTGAAAAGTAGCTTTTTTGCCTTTCTCCCGTCGAAAAAAGAGAATTACAACAAGTCTACAAACAGATACTCTCTCATCTCATCTCAAAGTAGTAAAAAACAACAAGATGGTTGACTACATTACACACTTTTTCGTTTTTTTTATATTTCTGGTGCACTTTTTTATTATCCGCGTCTTATTTTAAATGACCCATTCGTACAAAAGAAGAAAAAAACCGAGTTACTAAATCGTAAAGGAGGACAGATAAAACATTGTAATCTAATAACATAGTTTTCGTTGAGTACATACAATATAGTCACAAGAGGACATAAGAATTCGAGTCCAAAAAGTTTAAAAGATGTAATGGATTTATATCGCTTTCTGAAAACTAGTTGGGAAATCCTTTACATCCCGTTTGAGAGCAAAATATGCATAACAATCACTTACTTGACAGTAGAACCGTGCACTCTGAGAAAGCCTAAGCCACAAGTTAAATGTACAAAGTTTGCGTATCATCCATCTAAAAAGTCCACTAATAGTGGGTAATTCCCATATTTCAAAAAGATAACAGTATGGTGGAGAGTTGAAGAGCGGCTTCTGCTGCTCTGGAGGAATTCAGAAATGCGAACGCTTACTTTTAAGTGAGAAGCATTCACTTTTTTTTCTACAGACATCATGTGAATCCTTTACTAGTTTGCCTGGTTTATTTCTGGTTCTCTAGCAAGCAGTAGAGCTTTCGTTTTATTGCTTACAAGATTAAGAAGATTAATTTCCATTTGAATGGGACAGAAGAGGAACGGATGATCATGATTATATGACGGAGCTATTAAGAATTCTGAATTAAATCTGTTTCAGTTCAACAGTTGCTGGAAAACTTTGGGGAAAACGTTGATGTAATTCCCTTAGATCAAATGAAAGCTTACTATTATATAACAAGTATGCAGCGTACAAAAGCAAATAATTATCATAAAATAATCATTATCATGTTAATAAAAAAATGTACGTAAAGTATGGTTGAATATTTTGAAAATGCAGCTTGTTAGAAGTTTGACGATTATACCCGCAACCAACCCAACTCACATAAGAATCTTTTCTCCAACAAACACAAGAATTGAGTAACGATCGCTTTGTTGGGTGTTAAACGAGCGATATTTCTACAGATTTCCCTAAAATGTCAATTTTGGTTTATCCTGTCTCTGAAACAGATTTGCGGACAATGTCTAGTAAAAAAGGAAAATAAATTGCCCCAATTCCCAATTGATAGATTGGAAACAGTGATAGATGATAGTACACGTATCACCTTTATCGCCAACTTTTCCCAAACACTAAAGTTGTGAGCTGCAACGCAACACAAGACAAAAAATATTCGAGCCATTTAACACGACAAGTTGTATTGAGGTACATATATACCTATCCAACTAGATGTACGCTTTTAGGATTAGGTTTTCTTTTTGCTCAAAAGAGTGTGATATTTTTTTCTTGCTCAGTTTATATTGCACAGATATGTTTCCAATTCATAGCACCATAAGCCACACTTAGAAAATAGTTCCCATTCCACATCAGATATGAACATCAAGTGTCATCGTTAATAAAAGGAAAAGTCCAAAAAAAAGAAGAAACCACAACATCTGGTGAGAAGAAAGTTCAATATAAATCTATCATTTTGGATGGTTTTCCTTCTCTGTACCGATAAAAACGGAACAAAAAGGTTTTCAATCATCTGTCACTTATCAAGCTTGAATCACAGTTTGTTGCAAATTTTTCATACAGAATGAATCCTGTTTTACCAAAAACACTAGGAATACAAATATAGCCTTGTACCAAAAGCACAAGGATGTGTCTCGCCATAAAAATGGAACAGCAAAAAAATGGTGATTCTGATGATAGTTGATCGAGAGTTGTCTTTTTTCCAAGAAGACAACTCATCGCGTACAACATTTTCCCTACTACATAACATTACTCAACCATAAAGAAATTTACATAACACTATCAAGCCTACAAAAAAAGTTTCATGCAATATGGGGTTGGTTAATGGCAGACAAAAAACGCTTCTGGTTGGATTAGTTCGACAACCACCATGCCACCACCACCAATCTTGTCCCTTTTCTTCTTTGAGTTGTTTTTGGGTTATGCTTTGAAATTTACTGGAAAGTGGAATATGTTTTCGGAAATCCCTCAACTCATATTCTTCAAGGTTTTTTCCCGTTTCCTGGATAATTCCTGGTTTCGCAGAACCAGGACCGTGGGCAGCGCAAAAGAGAACACAACAACTTATCATGTTGTAAATATGTTATGCATGTAAATTAATGTAATGTTTTTTTTCTTGCCTGAGTAAGCACTGTAACATGAATGGACATGGCATAGATATTATTATATTTTGTATTTCGTGATGTCTTCAACACAATGCATGAGAAATGGACCACTTTCCGGTGTTTAAGCAGAAAAACATATGCTTTTGCTCGTGGTGCTACTGACAAGCTATAAATGAGACAGTTTAAGGTTGAGTGGCAAGGTAGACATCAAAAGAAGATTTGAAGACGCTCGTCGTTCATATTCGCACAGTGGTCCACTGAGCTTTTTGAAGCTGAGGCTTACAAGCATCTCAATAAGATCGTCATAACTTAATTTTCGGGGTTATATATTTGCATTTTCATATTTTCATTGTGCCTTATGTCCATGTAAATTTCCTGTTCTTTCTTGTATTCCGCTAGGAGAAATTATTAAAAAATAATAATAACACTAGATCCCATCCTTACTACTTTGTATGCTTTCTCGCAATAACTTCCATCTTTTAGCTTTAAAGAATCATGATGATGATGAGCTTACTCGCTTTGCTCTTTTGCTAAAAAACAACTTCCTTCTTGCCATCTTCCTTTGCTGGTAAAATTTGGTATGCGAAGTATCTGAGGGAATCTGGGATTTCTCAACTTTCTCCCCTTTTTACTTTCTTGTCAAAAGAAATGCGACCGTGTTTGAAGGTTTACCTCTCGTTCACTGTTCAAAACCAACTGATGAAAACTTATGTACTTGTACTAGTAGTGTCCTGACAGTTGTTGCGGTTTTCACACGCGAAATTTTCATGAAAATTTAGTAAAATTACATCATATCATATATTTTGCTCGTGTAGGGGGGAAAGTTTACCACTTGATACATTTTCTATTTTGTGACGTCTTGTAAATGGTGTAGTATCACTTTCATAGACATAAAAAACTATGCATAAGAAGCACTGCGAAGGTTTAGGGTCTATATGACATAAAATATCAAATAAAGTTGTCATATTTGCATGCATCATTGTTCTTCATCAAGATGGTATTTCATGCTCAGTTTATCGTTTTTAATAAAATTGAGCACTTAAACAACAAAAAACTATATACCTTTCGAAGAATATTCTGAATGCTATCATGCGCTACAGAGAAAGTTCGTAATAATCTTTTGAAGTTTCCATTAAGCAGATACGAGGAATTTTAAAAAGAATGGAATACAACCAAGAACAAATATCTGCCACTTTAGCTTCAAATCTTTTCAAAGAAAATGTGAACACAAAACAAAGCACCAGATCCGCGTATGCGTAGCATTAGATAAATTATTCATTCTATTTCGCATAATTTAAAAAACCTGAGTAAGTTTACTAGTAAAAAATATTTTACATTTAATATGAAAGTTGATTTCAATACAGTCTGTTCAAGAATTTTAAAATGTAATCATTGCGCAGCAATATTTAAAGTCTAAAACGCAATTTTGTTCTCTTAAATCGATCTTTAAAGACTATATGTAGTAATAAGTGTTATGTGAATCCATGTAATCTAGAAATTGTCCATATGCTGAGTAGTCCTTTATATTTATTTCCAGTGAAATAGTGGGCAATATTAACTTTTGTATATAGTAAAACATGTTGTCTGCAAAAAAAAACCCAAGTCATTTTATCAAATTATTTTTGAGTTGGACTAACTGTTAGACAGTATGCTTAGATCAAACTCTAGCATCATACATGGTTTTATGTACGATATTGAGCAGATGACACATGGAGGTCTTTTACAGTTTACAGAAAAATTACGCATGAAATTCTGGTTCCCCAAATAGCTCATTGTCAGCCGAGCTACACGTTCGTGGAAAACAATCTTGAATTGGGTCTAGCTACAATTTTACCAAAACGTAATGCCCAGACAGTGCAGTCTGTAAAGCAAATGCAGAAGCAGACATGAATTACAAATTGTTGAGAGGATGATCGGAAAATACTTGGATCATGTGAAAAGTTAATGCTATTTCCGTAAAATCAGTTGATGGACTACTAGATCTATTCGCATGTATTCCTGGAATAGAAACCAAATACTTTAATAGTATATTAACATACATTGATATATAGTTTTTATTAACGTACAGGTGCAATACATGAAATGAGAGCACATCCGGACGAATAAAAGTTTTCAGCATGATCACCGACATAAACATATTTATTCTATATTACTCTACATCTTGTATTTTTCATGTAATACGTGATGGATTCCAAGCTCCGGGAATGAAATTACGAGAATGGACTTACACGAACGTTTCACACTCAAGAAATATTTTTGTACGTAGGAAACAGCATGCTTTTCTCAATATTGATGATACGCAAAGCGGAAAACTAGGAAGTGTAAAAATAAATTGATGTGTTCTGATAAAAATTACATTTTGAGCTCACTCCTGAAAATTGCAAAGAAATTTTCAGACAGTCTAAGCATGACTACAAGTATATCCAAGGTACACAAACTGTGTTGTATGGATTCCGATACATGCTGATTCTACGTCATTGACTCAGCATGAAATAGAATCGAATTTATATTTAGTAACAAAAATTCCATAGACTTTTTTATACACAAAAGGTATAAAAGCATAAAGGGGAAGAATAGCAAGGTATCAAAAAATACTTTTAAAATATTGATATTACATCATGAGATTGCTTTGAAAAAGATGGATCGTCAAAACAAGTTATGTGATCATCATGATTCATGATCAACAATATGGTTATCTGTGGAGAGCCAATATAATAGAAACAGTGTGAAAGTTGGTGATAATAGCTGATAGTTATATTGTTAGCATTGTTATCACTTCATATCTAGGTTTACTAATAAACACAAAAGAGAACACAATGAAGTCATTTTTATGAAGAGAGATGAAAAGAAAACCGGAGATATTGTGGTGGTAAAGGAAACATCCAAACACTCAAATCAATAAAGTAAATTGGATTCGTTATTGGTGATACTTTGTTTTCATACAGTTCATCATACCACATGGAAAACGTGAAACTAATCAAATCCTCACGAATCACGTTGATATACTCAATGTTGGATTGATATAAACGGCAAGAAAAGCGTCAGTATTTCAGTAGGTGTTTCGTCTTTAAAAAATCAGATACTTTCACTTTGAAGAAAAAGGAGTTTGGTTATAGACCACGTCAATAGGTTTTAACAATTTTCGGAATTACTGGTTTCTCGATACAAAAGCAAGGATCCTTTTTCTTCATCAGTTGCTTTCGTCCTGAGAAAAAAAATATTGTGACGATAAGGATGAAAGTTTTCACGTCGAGATACAAAACAAAAATACAGAATGGATCATCAATACGTGCATTAGAACACAGATATGTAGTAGAATTTCTTTTTTTTTGTGTCATGATATGATTATAGGGTAGTGTCTCTTACTTCCTTGTTTTTTGCACCATTTAGTTAATTGATCATCATGGTTGTCAACTTAATGGTCATTCCAAATGAAATCTGACGGTACTAGTGAGAGATAGAATATCTAGAATAGAATAGAGTATAGAATATCTTATAAATAGCCAAACTTTCTACTTCACTAAAAACAGAACAATATAGTTTGTGATATTACCAGTCAGTACATTGTACATAGACAGTTTTAAATATGATATGTGCATTTTGTTAGAAAGGAAAAATATCTTCCGTGTAAACGACTTACCGTCCTCTTCATCTCTTCAAGAATGATTTTTTATAGCATAAGTGGACATTTCATTACGAAATTTCGTTTATAAAATAGGCTATTGATTTTATGACAAAGATAAATGCGAAAAAATGAGTTGATTTTTACCTATCGAATATCAATTACTGCTTTCATGTCGGAATCTAAAAAAGTAAAACTTCACCAATCCTCTCTGAAATATCTTACTCTGACAATGACTAGTGACTTATTAAAAATAGTTTTATAATAGGATTCCTCACAACGTTGCATTTGTTTTTCTATTACGGTTATGTATCGCGTGTTCAACTGTTATTTCATCATTGATGTTCCATGAATCTTTCTTCTGTGATTTATAACCTTGCTGAAAAGAATTGTTTTACTGGGCATCCCACTACCTATATGCTTCCATTACAGAAACGTTGAAAATGTTTTGCACTGAAACTGAAAACTTGTGTTCTTTGTGCTGGGTAATAAAAACAGCGAGTGCTACAAGGTGAATCCCCCAAAAAGCATATACGTTACTAACTGTTATTTTGATAATATGGACGTTACTTGGAACAAAGAAAAACAGTTTGAAATGTGAGTAACCGTACACATAAGGCGAAAACAAATAAAGTGAGGGAGTCATGCAGCGCTTTTAATTTCTTAAATGTCATTCCTTTAGTGTGTGTAAATTAAATACTCAATTTATACACATACCGCTTTTCTTTTAAGTAGAATACTATATTTCCTAAAAGATAATCACATCACTCTCATTAAAACGTTGAATAGGAATGAGTAGAATTTTTTATAATTGCAAACTGTCAGGTTTATTCCATTAATTAAACTTAAAACAAGTGATATGTTGTCTGTTGGCCCTTACCGTAAAAAAATACAATGGTGATACAAAAAAATGAAAGAAGTAAAAATACGGTAATATTTAGCTATTGTATATTATGCTATGCTCTAAAGTGCAATACGATAACTGTTTTTGAAACAAAAGTGCATTCAACCTTCTGTAAAATGATACAATAAACCATAAATCAGATGGCTAAACTGTTTCGTGAGCATGCAAATATGATATAAAAGTACCAACAGTAATTAAAAAAATTCAATGTCATGTATATGCGGACACTATGCTATATAATATCATTCCAGTTCCTAGTTTGAGAGCTTATTATGTTACTTGCTTCACCGTCACTTAGATTGTTTGTGTTTGTTTGACCTTCATGAAAACCAACCCTTCAATCAAATAATATAGATAATTTATATTTAAAATTAAACTAAATAATAAATATAAGAGTATCATAAGTATTTGATGTTTTTTTTCATTCATTGGCAACTTTACGTTTGTCTTGGTAAATATTTTTCTAGTACCTTTAAAACACGTAAACTGTAATAGCTCTGCATTCATACATTTAGCGAGCAGCCTGTAAACTGAATTCAACCCAATTAATACGCATAATTTCCATCATCCATAACGGATCGAAGAAACATCTAATGAATGACTGATCTATAATTGATTGTTGTGTTGACGTCGAGTCCAATAACAAGCGATAATAATTACCAAGTATGTCAGTTTTATCCGTTTTCCCATTCTAATTACTATTTTCGTATGGTATACCGTATTCTTAAATTGTAAGGATTTTCATGACTCAAACAAATTTAAATGTTATTCTAGACCAACAAAATAGTAATATTACTTCATTAGGTACAAATAGTTAAATGTATACAGATTTTGCACACGCAACATTCTTATCTGTTTTAGGTTTCTGAGGAGAGCAACAAACAAAAAATTATAATTATGTATACAGTAATTAGCCTTAGGATATTCACCGGCCCGAAATAAAAAAAAAAATCAGCAAGGAGGGTCCTTCTGGTGTGCATCAAATTAAGCCACATCGAAGGCGTACATAATCAAAGATTTCATCAAGAAAGCGTCATCATCAGAGGTACATCGTTCCTTCACAGTTGGACAACCCGATCAGCATCAACATTTCAGCTCACTAGTCAAATAATTATTATGTTGATTTATCATAATATCATCAACATCATCTCCGTATCATTGCTCCGTACGTTAATAACATGGCTATAATTTCTCATTTTCGGTTCACCGGACCAACAACAGGCACCTTGCACGGCTTCGTGATTACAACACAGTAACAACTTTACTCACTACGAAATCTGTTTCGTGAAAATTTCATTGATGACAATGATGAAACTCGGAATAAAGGAAGTTGTAAGTTGTAATACCGAAACAACTTTCAATACTGGTTGTAGTTCTAACCCTTTTCATCATGTCTTTGATATGCTCAAAATGGCCCCAAGGTTTCATTCTCTTGTGAATATTAATGCACACTTATTTCGCCAAATCCTCTTATAAAAGTGTGCTGTATCTTTAACGCTGAGTCAGCTTTTGATATTGGTACATTGAGTATACCAAAATATTCATTTTGCTAATATGCATTTCGTAATACTTTCTTTGCTATAGAATATAAAAACCTAAATGCTTCAGACAGACACAGACAGCAGAGGAATTTTAAAAACGTAAAATATACGAGAGCACTTGATTGATACACATTTCAGATGGAAACCTGCTCGTCCACTTTTTGACAAAAAATAAAGACAGTTTAACTGTCTATTGTGATATCTTAAAAGCAATGTAAAGGAAAAGAAGAGAGAAACGCTCGTCAGACAGAAAAATCTTCAACTGAAAACTTTCCTGTACTTTTTTTGTAAATCAAAACAACACATCACCACCACAGCATGGTCATCATTTTGCGTTTTAGATCAAAAAGTTCCGTAAAAGGCTTTTGTTTAGGGATTTGAAAAGCTTTTTTGTCGGATGAGTGCTTAATAACGACAATTATCTTTGGATTTCATTGAACTAATAAATAGGGATACACGAATGATGTGATATGTTTTGTAATCATACATACCTATCATATAATCTATTTTCTTTTGATTTACTGGCTTTGCAACAAAAGAATTCCACTACGGATTATTAAATTTTATGCGTGGAATAATGTGTAGGATAAAAGCAATTTAAAATTCAAAGTACATTTAAGGTTGTAATGTTGTACTATATAACACCGAGTATCAATTGTAACAACTATGTGTTATTGATTTTAAGTAGCAGTTATCCACAACCTATCATTGTAAAACTTATTATTAGTTATTTGTTCAATGATATAGTATTTTCTTGTTGGAAATAATTTATTATAGTTCACAATTCGTTCACAAATTCAAACCTTCTTTGTTTTCATTTAAATCAATACAATGACCCTTAAAATGTTCCATTCAGTCTCTATCAAACGAACATAATGCCTAGGTTAGCAAAAAGTTAAAGAAGAAAGTGATCAATATGTTGTGTGCAGGTACTACGTTTGTAAAAATCGGAGTATTTTTCGACTTGCAGAATCCAGACTTGGAAAACAGAATATTATGTTGATGCGATTTGATCATGTATAGGCAAATACTAACTGTTACCAAATCACGGATACCGGAAGTAGTTAGCCTAGTACTACTAGAACGTTTATATGCTATATGCATGAACATTAATGTTACATGTCAATTCTTCTGTTTTCTATGACAAAAATGGACAAAAACAGTAAGCAATGCTTGTTAAAACATATCTTATAATCGATCGTTATTCAAGTAGCCATTTAATACATCTTGTTTGGAATATTGGCCGATCTTGATACAAGAGAAAGAAATAAAAATCATGATCATCAATGAAAAACGGGCTTATTTTCCCTTGTTGCAGTTATGCTAACAACTGCACCAATCTTGACATGCATGATTTTATCAGAGCGGTGACTGCTGAAGCTAAGGCGGCTGTTGAGATCTGGTCTGGGGTAAATATGTTTACCACAAGGAATGTTCACAAGTGTACTCATGTATGTATGTACATAAGACATGTATGGTGCATAAAATATTACAATATGCGTATTTTGTACGTGTGGGTTCGGTGACCTTCTTTAGACAAACTGCATATGGCTACTGCATTGTTAGCATTAACTAAATATGTGTAACAAGTTACAAGCTTAACTTGCCGAAATTGTAGGAGGCTCTATGTCTTGAGTTTCAAAAGCCGTTTCGCGAAATTTGCCAACCTGCAAGTATCACAACAAGCTGTGCGCATTTCTGCATTTTTTTTTCTCCGAAGACGTGACGTGATGAGATTTATGTTGTTGTACTCGATTGCTCTTGTGCTGTTTAAGGAAATGACAATCGGACAATTTTTGCAACAGGTTAATATTAGAATTCTCAATACACGAATTTGCAGCGTTGAAAATTATGTGTTTTCAGTTAATAGCCAATTGCAATATGATATGCACCAGAGCTCAAACCTATCTCTTGGAAAATATATTGGGTATTTTCATTTTGTAGAATGACTACTCAGAGAATTCATTTCGTTTTGTTGTACTCCAACCTCCAACCAACTAATGGGTTTTTCAGTATTCATTCAGCCAAAGACAGATAAAATACAGACCATGAAATTGAGGTGAAAATACAGTGACAACTAAAAAAGTGAGAATGTATAATTCGTTCTGTCTGAGGCTCCTACGATAGAAGCCACTTGAAAAAGCACATGCAGTAGAATCACAAGGTTGCAGACAATGACACAACCAGAAACGAGACATATCATCACAAGAAAAACATGAGTCATCTTTTTTGGCTTCCTTTTCTTTTCGGAAGACAACCAGAATAAACAAAGTAGAAACCACTAATGAGTCTCTTGTCTGCTATTAGGAAATGTCGCGGTAAACTGTGGACTGCACACTGCACATGTCATCCTACATCCCCTGATATCCGGTCACACTACGGATAAGTTAATTTTCGAGTTTCTGGCGCATGTGGAACAAGATCTAGGTGCCATTTGTGTCAAAACTGAGAAAGTCATTTTACGGTTTTGATCATAGTTTCATAACGAAAGATATAGGTTATCTGAATGCAACGCATTTCCACCAAAATAAACAACTTTTAATACACAAATTAAATTTGACTATATATATATATGAATTTATATTGGCCTATCCTATTCAGTCTTTGCAAGTCTGCATGTGAGGTCCTCATTGCCAATGAGGGTTACGTGATGGTGATGACGTTAATTGAAGTCGACGAATGAGTTATCCTCCCGCTGCCATTTGGTATGTTAAATATGTTTGCGTAGCAGGTTGGCTAGCATCACACGAATCGAACTCAATGAGTATATGCCAACGTTTCAAAAATTTAGTTTCAACAATTTTCATAGATTTATAAAGATTCATACCCGTAATTTTTAATTTCAGATTTCAAAATAATAGGTTTCAGTTTACTGCATAATATACATATACTGCAGAGTTCATACACGTAGAGTATCTTATTTAACTTTAAATGAAAACCAGATGACACGAACACGCATCAACGCTTCAACAAAATAATCATGTTAATCATAGTGAATTTTATAATTTTTTTGTTTGTTTTGCAATTTAAGACTTGTGGATCGTTCCACTGTACGCTTATGCTATTATTTTTAAAGGACTAAAATCAGGAAAAACCTTTTATGATGTATGACTAAAATACAATGCATATTGCTTTGTACACCTGTTTTTATAGCATTTGGTCGATTTTTTTTATTATTCTTTCTGAGCAGAACAAATATAACAATAAGCACGCCCAACTACAATCCCATTTATCATCGCATTTGCGTGCAAAGATTTCTTTGTAGTTCCATTCGTTACGGATTTTTTTATTCATATTGTATCATCAAAATGGAACAGACAATAAGAACTAGATGAATGAATGAACAAATAAATAATAAAAAAGCATCTAACAAAATTACACTGCACAATGATAGTAGTCCAGGCCAGGCTAAAAGCAAAAGAGAAGAGTCTTGATGAAACTTTATGATGAAAGTGAAAAGAACTGACAGAGTAACGTCATGCCTTTCATGCTATTTTTTTCTTTCATTCAACTAATACAGCACTAACAAGTGTGCACTCAGTCAGAATATTTTTTGATGCATCGTCTTCTTCCTATTTATGTACATTTTTTCCCTTTTATAAATCATTGTCATGAAATGGTTCAAAATGATAGTCAAATATTGAGATACACGGGACGAAAAAAGTAATATTTCATTTTGCCAGCATCATCGTCATCATTAAACAGCACGTAGAATTTAACCCTTTCCAATCTTCTCAAAATCAACTAGTTTAATAATAATATTGTACACGAGAGAATCATTCATTCATATTCATACTTTAGTTAGCAAGTGATCATGCCACACAGAAATACAATGACGAAGAGCAGAGTAAAAATCACGGAAATCTCTGTACTGTTGACTGCTATTGCTATGCAAAAGAGAACGAGTACCTAATCAAGCAACCAAAAGCCAAGTCTGTAAAATCCCAGCCAAAAACCAATGATGAGAATAATATAGCAAAACTGAATGTGCACAACTCACGACAACAACAGACGACGAATAATGATGATGACTATGACGGTACAATCACGTTTCACCAATTTAAAAACGATACTGCACATTAGCCAAGCCTCGATTTATGATGCATTCATTTTAAACCACACACATTTATATAACACATTCATTTCTGAAGACGTCAAAAAAATTGTACGTATGTACGAACAAATGTTCAAGTAGTTGAGCATGCAAATCTGAAGAAAAAAGTCCTTTGTACAAAAGAACAACAACAATTCAAAAAAAAAAAAAAATGTCTGCATTCTGCATGCTTGTATTCTACACATTAAAGAAAAAAATATATTCACAATTTTTATCAAAGGTAAATGCAGCAGCAACATTCAAAGTTTTTTTTGGTAGCTAGTTATGCGTAGGCATTCAGGGAAAATGTGCCTACTCATCCACATTGCATCAAACAAGTAGCAAACTCACGACTACTACGAATGATGAGTGGTGTTGCTGTTGCAGGAACATAAGACGATTATTTAGTCCTCTGTCTCTGTCGTTTCCTAATTTTACAGGGTGATATATGAAATAATAAAGAAATCGAAGGAGTGGTTGTGATTTTTTTCTTTGGTTTAGTGAGAGAGCATTACCGAAGCAAATTTTTAATATATTCGTGTTGTCAAAGTTTACTCTTAATATCAGTAGAGGACATGGTAAACTCACGGTTTGAAAATATTAGGGAGTGATATGAAAATGCAAATATGCTGCGTACGAATGGGAATAGTGAGGGTGAAAGAAGGGTTGAAACACGAACGCTCCAGGATTGGTTTGGAAATGATGGCTCACTTTCTTAAATGCGTGCATGTGAGTGAGCTTGTACTTTTCACCCGTCTTCTTGTTTTTACGAGTTTAAAATTCAAGCCTACCACTAATCGCCTTTAAATAAGTACTAATGTGGTATAATAATGGCCGTGCTAATGTCATAATAATCATTTTACTCCGCTTACAATCAACCTAATCATCAACGTAGCACGGCAAACTCGGCAAAGCAAGAGTCATGATGATGATACGCATAATATTTTTTGCCAAAGGTCAAACGTAGATTTTTTGGACGATGTATAAAGAATAAAATTATTAAAAAAGGTACACGAACCAAAGAAACGAACAGCTTGAAGAAGAACACTGGGAGAAATTATAGTAATGGTTTTGATGGGGGTTGAAATAATAATCATAACTAAAGCTAAATCTACCACTGCCACATTTATACAGTACAATGCGGCAGAGTACAACTTATTTTCTTGTTTTGGTTAACCGTATACCTTGGCGTGGCATGGCATGGTAAAATTATTTTGGAGCTGACTCTGACTTGACTTGACTAAAATGAGAAGCGAATCTGAAGAAAAATCGTGAACGAATCATTTCATGCCTTTATATCATTTAAATCGCCTATATTATTGTATTGTTTCCAAAGAACATTTATATATTTGACAATACACAAAAACTTGGGTGAGTGAGGAGACCAGCAGCAAACACACTGATTTTTTTTCTTCAAATGCGAGTTGAATATGAATCGCAGCAACAATAATGATTATAGCTGATGGTGATGACCGGAACGATGATGTGGGACGTAGAATCTATGAATTCATGCATGTTTAATGGCATTTCGTTTTGTTGTATTTTTTCTAAATAATATATTGCCTTAGAACTTATTCTATTGTTTCTGCATACTAAATTTACACGAGAGAGAAAGTTTGAGGAGCATGGCTAATGCCCATCAAGTCCTAAAAAAAATGAAGACAAAGTAATCGCATTATAAAAAATATGTTATGTACTTCTCAGTACATATGTCTTTGCAAATACTTAAAATACTATGTTACATTTGACCGAACGTGCACATAATGACGACGCAAACTCAGCGATTTAACACTAAAAAACTATTATTGCTACGGCAGGCAGGGCACTGCCACTGAACAAGTCTGGCCCGTCAAAGTACATAATATACCTATGTGTATAGTCACACTCTCTTGAAGAAGAATTGACTTCTTTTTGACATTGAATTTTTTTGCAAATGAAATGATAATGGTAATGCCTCCAGGCTCCAGCATGCATAGATTCTTCAATAAGCTCGGCTCTCAGGTGAGGTTTCTAATGTGAGGTGATTGTATTACAATTTGTGGTAGGTATTAGTGTATGCCATGGCACTATAGCACACACATGAGATAATGATCATGATTAGTAATAAAACTTGTACCTATTTGAAATCTCTCTCGTGTAGTTAACGTTGTTTCACAGAACAATTTTATTACTGTGGTCGGTCATGAATGTCTTGTAGTGGAAACATCTTCTCTTAAAGAGTGTCATAAGAATTTCACGGTCATCATCATTAAAAGGATGGCGAAAATTTCCCACAATGTTTCGCGTACCGTAGTTTTTTTTAGTTTTAGAACGAAACTCGTCAGTCAACACACTCATATTGCTGAAAGACATCTCACACAGTATTAAGCTCGACGAAAAAAAGAGCATGAAGCCATAATATTACAGACAGACTTAACTTGAAAAAATGAGCATTCATGCAAGTTTGTAATGTGCATATTATATATTTATGTTTCACGTTGCCTATTCAATTTCATATCCGACTTGTATCAAATCCTCTCACAATCTTCTTTCTTGGTCATGAAATGTTGCGCCGTGATTTCTCGTATTAATTACTACTTTTGGTAAGAGATAATTATTTGAGCGGACATATTATTGGTTGAGTAGCTTTCGCCAAACTTAGATAGGTGTGTAAATTAGAGAATAATGAAATGTCGACATGAGTGATGTTACAAAGTTAATTATGTTTTTTTCTATGGATCTATGCATTATGTATACAATACAATATATAGTTATAGTACAGTAGTGAATCAAATAGACTTGTAAACTGAATCGCCTCAATTATGTGAATATTATCCATAATTTTTGCAATGAACCAATAAATAATTTTGCAGTTTAATTTACTTGCAACTTGAAACAACAGAGAAAACTAGAAGTTCTTTCTGGTGCCAATTTCAGAAATTCTATACGTATGCTTTGAGTAATGTCTTTGTACAATTTTTTAAAGAATATTTTTGACAAGTTGAAGTAATGCAACTCGTGTGTCTGTATACTTGTAAAAAAAATTGATAGGCCAAAGAACTCTTTATGCTGTTTCATCATATCATAAATAACATGCAGCAGTGATGAAGTGCAGGTTAATTTTTCTACATCATTTTATGAACATTTGTTTGCTGTCTTATGCTAGCAGTAACCACTGGTACACAAGCAACAAACAATTTGCCATTTCATGAAATGCCATGAAATTCGCGAATTCAAAATTGCTAACAGCGATGTAAAATGAACAATAAACATAAACCGTATTTTTTATATCTCAGCTAGAAAACTACATACGTATAATCAAAACAATATTTCCCAGCATTAATAGACCAATAAATGGACAAATCGCCAAATCATAACCAAATGATAGAGAAAAATGAGCTGATACAAGTTTGAAACTCATACTGATTGAAATTATTCTAACAGCAATACATTCATATTAATTTCAAATAATGAAATGATACAATAGCTAATCACCAGTATCAGTACCAAAATTGTTTTATTATGGATGCGGTTTGTTATTTAATTTCTTGAAGTGAATCAATTCAATTCACTCACAGACGTTCAATGACAAAACATGTTATAAAGACACGAAGCAAGCGAAGCTAAGACAAACCACACAAACAAAAAAATGAATTGTATTTTGGTCGTAATTTAGCGAATAAAAAAAATCCGAACAATTTTCTGCAAGATTGGAAGTTTGGCAGTACGATTGCATGACGTAATTTGCCACAGAGGTCAGATTATTAATGGAAATCACTTTAGAGATCTCCTACCCTGTACCGTGAATTTTTATAGTTCTCTTCACTTTCATTTAATCACCCATCACTCAAATTCCCTGGTAAAGTGCATTTTTTCCTTGTTTCAAATCTGCAAACACTGCAAAAACACACTTTTTATTACACTGGTGTATTGTGGTGCGGTGGTCACCACTAATTGTATGTCCGACCAGTTTCTGTATTGTTCTTTCCTCAACCAATTTGTGGGCATGCTGCAAAGAACTACAAATAAATGTGAAATACGGTATGAACGAATTGGCTTTTATTGTTTTATTCATGTGGCTTGTAAACTTTAATAAGTTTTGATGCTATGTAAGATTGTAAATTATTTTTCCCAAGAATATCCCAGACATGCAGAATTATATGTTTAGCTTTACATAATACCAACAACATCCTACCATGCACTATTATTATTGGACATAAGCTATCATCATTCATTCTGGATGTATGAAGAAGTAAACTGAGCGATTATCTTCTCCCCAACTGATATCAAGGTTAAAGTCATATTGCCACGCTCTTCTTATTGCGAATTACAGCCACACAATTATTTTGCGCATTACCATTTTTCATTGTTGTTGCAAATGGCATGACATGTGAATATAATAACGTCTTGTATTGTCTTGTTGGTGAAATAAATGAAGTAAAAAAAATACGGATGAAATAACAACTATATATTCGCAAGTCCTGGAATATATCAAGCCAACCTCCAATTAGTGTTAAGTGAGCGCAGTGAAATTATGACACAGGGTTGGCTGTTTACTCTATTTCTACTTGGCTCACTGTATGTAGTAATAATCTCTTGTCGGTGTGAGAAAAAACAGAGCTGTGATGTGATAAAGATTTGGACGTTTGAATAAGAAATGAAAAAGATAATTACGTGACTTTGATAAGGAAAACTGCTAGAAAAACAGATCACAATAATTGTAACTTTTGCATAAAATACATCAAGTGAGTTTACTACTTTATCCCTAACAGATGAATAGCTAAATTTTCAAAAGAATAATTGCTGTACATTTTGCAAACAAAAAATCCCAACAAACGATTCATTATGGAGATAAATTCATGCACAAATTGTGTAACCATAATTTTCAGATGTTTAAAATGCCAAAAAAAATCCAGATGCTTCGGTCATTTCGTGTGAAAACCTTTATCTAGCGTCACCTTTTATTTTATTTAAGGAAGCATCAAAGAGTAATACTGAAACAGTAATTATCAGCAATAGTTGCATACGAAGCTGCACAAAAAAAATCGTAAAAAAACAAAGCACTCAAGTCAAATTACTTCTTTCAATTCATAAAATACAATCATTTGTTTAAATGCTACAATCAATGTCCATTATAAAAAGTTCATCTATCTCTAATGGTCCAGTAGCATTAAAATTCTATTACGAGAATCTAGCAAAAAAATCTACTTATTTTGTTCTCATACCACTTAAATTTTGTTTACCTGAGATTTCATCAGACAACGTTTTCCTGAAGCCAAATGTAACTCGTTTGTATTCGATCATTTTTGCTATTGACTCCTTAAAATATCCCCATTAGCAAAGCTAACAATATGACAATTAGAAATTACAAACTTATTCAACTGCAAACTTTTACGAGCAGCAAAAATGTCTGAGGCGAAGATTAAAATGAGAGATAAGACCGAATTTCTACACATAAAAAATTCTAGAATAAATAACATCAGCATCGTCATCATCATCATGACGTTGTGCTTACATGTTCCCCTTCTCTTTACTTATTTCAAATCATGTCCATATATGTTTGTATATAAAAAATATAATCATGACTGAGGACATATAAATAAGATGCGTTCGTGGTATTTTGTTTTTTCAACAGTGATAGGTCTTTTCCCATTTAACCTGTTATGTGTTTTATCAAAGGGTATTTTTAAAGTACTAAAACTTCGCAAATGAAAAAGACCTACCGAGTATCTAAGAGAGATATGATCATATTAGCTTGACTTCAGCTGAATACTTAAATCATACAACAAACCACTTTTCTTGAAAGGAAAACAGTCAACAATGATGTAAAAAAATATATAATGCGCAGTCGTGCAATTTCTTATGCTTCTGTTGTTACATCTCCCATCACATGAATCCTGAAATAACAACCAAGAATCCTTGTACAACAGTGAAATAAAGCATAGGTATGTCTTTTTGTGGTTTGTTGTATTTTATTATCCTTAATATTTAACATGCTGTTGTAAAATGCTAATAAAAATTACCATCGCTCACACATACTAAGCTATCCTTAGCACTTGATCTTCTTAAAGCACTTGTATTGTTTTGTGAGAATGAACTTGACTGATTTTTTTCCAAACAGTGATCACTACTAGATTACATACATTAATATTCAATAAACATTAATAAAAGTTTAGGTACCTACTTTATAATGATAGGTTATAGGATATTTAACGATGCTCAAAAGTCCCTACATACATTCATTCTCATACAAGCCATTTTACAGCAGGAACATTACTGTTGTAATGTGGTACCGGTACCTGTAGATAATATACTTCGGAGAGCGAAAGCTTTATATTTATGAGGCCGTACTCAAATCAAGATCAAAATTCCTTACTGATTACAATCACGATTCACATCTTCCAAGAATTGACACACGGCTGAATATCTCATAACTATTTTCCGAATTCAATAATGAGAATACTAACGTATGTGGTAAATAAATGATGCTAAAATACAAAATCTATTTACTCTATTTTAGTATACATGACTCATATGACAGTACCACCAGAAATAGAAGTTGAAATGGTCGAAAAAATATAATACCTATTTACAGGCACTTTTTACCCAATTGTTTTTACATGCGAACGATTGACTTCATTCAAAGTCATTACACCCATTCATTTCGCTTGTCTTTTACTACTTTACTTTTAGTATTCAGTTCATTTCCAAGCAAGTCCGGGCATTTCATTATCCAGGAAATAAATGAGTAACTCACTCAAAATATATTACTTCTCCTACAGATTCATACATACTTTAATAAATGAGAGATCTGTCAGTAATCCCACTCCAACTACAAACAAGTCAGTATTTCAATGATGTTATAGAGCATACAAGCATAATGCACAAATCTATCATCTACATAAAAGACCAATAACCACCGCACCGTGTACTGTGTCAATATTGAAAGCTCTTATCGCATCACGTACACACATCGAAATTCTGTCGGCATTTCTCTTTCCAGGAGAAACAAGATTGTTGGAGCCGGTGTCCGGAAGGAAAAGAACATCTACACAAAACGTGGTGTGCACCTATGATGAATCATCCAACTTAAGTCAAAAGCAAGCTTACTTGAAAGGGCACAAAACAAAATTCCCCACCCATTGATCGCCTCGCCGTTCTTTGCTTGAGATGTTTGTGGCCACTAATATAAAGATATTAATGCCCAACAGCTAATAATCAGCATGTTAAACATTCCATTTCGCCATCAATAAAGATAGAGAAATCAAAGCAATTGATGATGGTAAGACCGTTCCATCCCCTAATGAGTTAGAAAGAGCGATCGACACGAGCGCAAACACTTACTTGATTATTACTTTCTTTTTATTTACTTGTGTTCTTCACACATGAATAAAAAAATCAAGGGTTACCCTTTCAGGCTATTTCATCTCGCTGGTTTTTCTCTTTTGAAGGGTGAGACATTCCATTTACAGCCTGGTACAAATTAAGATGGTTTCAGTCAGAAGAGAGAAGAAACGACTTGATTGACAATATTATATTGCCATATTTTGTTTTATACCAAATCCGCAGGTCGTCGCCTTAATAAAAAAAAGTTCGCACAAAGATGACTATTTTTATGGTCCATATTACAATAATCGTAAAAAACGTAATTATTGCTCATCCCTCAAACAAAATTTATTCGCCTTTGCCAATTGAGAATTCCATTTTCAGCGTAGCGTGACACACAACACTCACTCTGGGGGAGCCTTATATGATGTTTGGTTTTGTTGTGTGACAACACAATCATAAATACAAAACTAACTATGTACAAGTAGGAACTTCATTGGAAATCTCATTGTGTCATACTGGCATGACACGATAAAGCAAGTCACTTTGTTTCTTTCGTCTTTTGTGTTCTGGCCATAAACAAGGTATTGAGATAGTGACTGTGAATATGTGTACCACTTCAAAATCGACAAAGGAGAATAATAATATTCAACAATTCAGTTAATATTTTCGTCTTCAACCATTTTACTTTTAACAGCAGTAGGCTACCTACATGGTTATCAATTGAGAAACCCCCAACGACGACCATATAAAACCCAACTGCGAGCTGTATTGCAGAAAAAGGAAAAGGATGAAAATTGCACCCGCAAATTCACACCATTTTTTATTCGTTTGAATACGAAGAATGAGAAAACGACATGATACTTCTCTTGTTGTTATATACAAATATGTAAATATAGGCCGTTTTTTTTGTAAAAGTATTGCAGTAGTCGTTTGATAAGACAAGAATCCGTAAGACCATAAACAAGAATAAAACAGACAACCACTGTTTTCCGTTGAATGTAAAATCCCTTTTTGCAATAACAGTTTTTTTGTTCCCTTTCTCCTCTCTCCGTACTTTTTCTGTAAGGAGCATTCATGACAATTTAAAATGCAATACAAATATTAAGACGAGTTGACTTCTTGCATTTTGCACATCCTTTGAAATAAGTTAGCCGGCTTCTGAATGACATTTCTAGATCTCTATCAAGTGGGAAGAAAAATATGTACACATGTTTAATATACTACTACTGTTCAGATTGATGGGGAATATGTGAAATTCAAAAGGATACTCCGTAATAAGTAGTGATGCTGATAATATGCGAACTGTCTTTCAAGTATCTATTCTTCATTCAAAGTGAGGTGGGGTGGAGGGAGTCTCTTTTGTAAACTGTTTATGTGTAGGCTGCCTCTTCTGATATTTCTCTTGAAGAGTGAATGACAGGCGAATGGGTAAACTGTAAGAGATGGTAAAATGAAGGGAAAAATCTGTCCATGCCCCAAAAAAAGACTCACTGGCAAAGAGCAATAAACACTCAAACAGAAAAAATTGTTTCAGGAAATTATCTACACTGTATTGCCATGTTTGAATGAGTAGAGAAATGAATGCTTATGTTCAATGTTTTGTCAGTAGTCACCTTTTCATGTCGGTCGATTGATGCCTTGCGTATCTTAGAAAGCCTGGCCGCTGATTTTTCCTTTTGATTTTAATCCCTTCAATGTACATGCATGCATATCATATATCCGCCTTGTTTTCATAAATGCATACTTTTATTTTCAGGAATGAAAAGACGTACCTACTCACATTTTGTTTGTTTTTACGATAAAGCATAGTTTCACCATCAACTATCAACCCGTCATTGTAATCTCTATTTCACATCGAGAATGAAGCTAGCAATGAAAGCAAACTGCCATCGAGTGATACTGTTTTCTCTTTGACTTTTACGACTGTTGTTCTGATGTGAAAGAAAATGTGCGAATTGAGTGGCAGGTGACGAAAAATATCTTTCTGATTTCAGTTCCTTGTTTCCCACATTTAATTCACAAAACCACACAAATTTGAAGTTTTACTTTCTTTACATATCAATAAAACTGATACAAAAATATGTTTTGATCGTCACTATCAGTGATTTTCAGCCAGTCAGTCAGTCACTTTTTACTGCGAATAAAATTGAGTCCGAATGTTATTCCCTGTCCTAAAAATTTCATATTGTAACTCGTACTCGAATAGCTTTTACAATAAATTGATACATACGAGCCACTTGAGAAATGTACTCAAAATCTTATCTTATATCAATTTTTTGCCAACGTTCACTAACATCTTCGTACTCTACTATAGATTTTCATACACATCAGTAAAAAGTGTAGCGGCAGACAGATGTATATCTCATTTTATAAAACATTTTTTGTTTGTCTGTCGGTTTGAACAAGCTCTTATTATTATTTTTTATTGTAGTTTACATTGGCAATTCAGAGTCAACATAAATAATAGTTTTTATATGAATAACAAACTTATTCAACAATAAATCGTCCACTTCGATCACAAAAAAGTAGCTGTAACAGGGAATCAAAATCAAGTATTGAGAACATGATTTTACTTGCTCATGTAACATACTATTAGATTTTGACAGGACCGTCAGGAGTACAATCAGTTCAGGAGCAACAATAACATCATAAACACTCACACACACAAACACACATAATAGTTCTCAATTCAAAAATTCAGAATGGTACAATATTGAAAATCGTAATAAATTAAAGTACCGATTTATGATAAAGCTGTGTTCGGGTTTATTTTCACATTTGTGCTCGATCCGA
Organism: Entomobrya cf. arborea Gr-Col-00668; assembly: GCA_034699025.1. Lineage (NCBI taxonomy): Eukaryota > Metazoa > Arthropoda > Collembola > Entomobryomorpha > Entomobryidae > Entomobrya > Entomobrya cf. arborea Gr-Col-00668. Next base: position 37,599 of record JAQIWN010000063.1, on the reverse strand, counting down.
GACCTTAACATTACATACATTTTGGTTTGTATGCCTTATGAGGTTATCATTATCATTACATATTGGTTTAAAAATTGAGAATGTGCATGTATTTTCAATTTCATTGAAAAATTTGATGATACATGCAGCGTTTTAAATCATTATTATCATCCTTGGCATTGATAGTTTCATAAACTCGCTGAGCTATGATTTCAGCAGCAGCCAAAATTGGAAAATGAAAAATGTACGTAAGCCAGTTCTAGTTTGCGAAGTAGTAGTTTGAAAGATAATTTATTCTTGGTATTTATTTATAGTTTTTATTTGACAAGTTTGAAAATCATAACCTATCATTATTACAAATGTAAACTGAACGTATTGAAAATATAACAACGCCAACAAATCGAATTTTTTTCCTACACCAAAAATGCAATTATGGATCGTCGAACTGTTTTAAAGAAGTAGAGCAGAGCAAAATTGCAATTAGATTTTGTGATACAAGCAGGATTGGCAGGAAACAAACAGCCAAGCTCAGCAGCAGGAAACTCATTGACAAAACGCTGTGATTGTTCAATTTGTTCAACATCATCGATAGTTATGACTTCGTTACAAAAATGGCGTTAGTGAAATTGCCTTTCATCATTATCACACCAAACCAACCGAGAAATGAGAGTTTATGAAAAAAGTTATTTATCGTCCGTCTATCAAGATCAAGAACGAAGTTTATGATTAGGTAGGATTTATAATTATTATAAGCTAGTCATGATGAGTACACCACCTGCGCCTATTATAACTATCTACAAGTATGTCATGTTTTATATCATACTATCACCAAAATATGTTTCCTTCCCGTAATACAATGAATTGTTGTCTTTCGTTGCGTCGTCAGATATTTTAAACCCGGATTTCGCGAAACATGATAATTAACGTACATAAAAAACGTAGGCAAATTTACCGAATCATTGTAATTGTGACTGGCATATCTCCAATTCTGTATTGTGTTCTTGGCGGGACAGTTATTGACAACACAATGGGAACATAAAAATCATTCATGCTTGTTGAAGTAGCCCTTTTACCTTCCTAAATTTCAAAAGCCGCTGCTGGCTAAAAAAATTTGCATACATAGTAGCTAGTATACGACTCATCTCTAAAATATTCCTTTACTTTCTTGAATTAATGTGTCCAAATTTATGTTGGCTGATGTGATGGCACGAGAATGTATACTTTTAAACATTAGACAATAGGTTAAAAGAGTAAAGGCACAACTTGGTAATATTTTTATGCTAAATGATAAGTTTACCAAGTTTGCAAATTGCAAGATCATTCGTAATTTGTAGGTTTTGGATTGAAAACAGATGGATCCATCATTTACATTTAAGTACAAACTAATTTTAAAGCAAGTCATCAAACAATGTTAAACAGAATGAAGTTATAACTATATTCAAAACTTCGGTATATGACTTTTTTAGACATGACCAATGTTATTAATGTCGTTCTTCAGGGAGGAATTTATTTAAGAATTCAATTTTCTCATAAGACCTTCATTGTGTGTGTGGACAGGAATAATTGGCGCTGACGGGAATATGTATTGTATATAATGTAAAATATAAAAGAAACGTGTAATTTTATATGATCATATAAAATCGCAATTTGCTGCACTACAGCGCAAATATTTTCTGGCTATGTCAAGATACCACAGTCATATGAGGAATTGTCGAGAAGATGGGATATGTAGATGGACATTCTTACACTTCAGTAACTCCGTTATCATACTCAGTTATTTTAAGATTAACACTGATGCTATATTATGATGATGGCGATGTTGTTGTTACGTATGTGGTATGATGATGATGAAACCTCGGGTTTAGTTTGGACATATTGTTTATCAACATATAAATTTGTGTGCACTTCCACAGCCAAAAAATAAGACAAGTTTATCACGATGTATCGTACTTTGCACATTTGTTATACAAAATATAAATCAAGTAATAAACATTCTTGAATCGAACAACCAAGTGCATAATATATTCTACACTGAATTTCGACGAAAAGTAAGTCGGTGCATGTAATTGTCCTAGAATTTACTTGTGACCTGGATCATCATCGTCATCAGTATAGTGTAGTGGGATTTTTAATCTCTATTTTGTATCATATCACCTAATGTAATATTTTTTCATTGCTGAAAATTTGGCTTGAGTGTGAATCATATTCTTTTGTAGCGGGACTTAAAAGGGAAACTATTGAACAACACAGATTGTATTTATCAATGCTCTAATCTTGACATTTTGTGTGCATTTTTCTTGCTCCTCTACTTTTAAAATACTGCATTTTGGGTGGGTGAAGTATAATGCATATGTGCATATAAATAATTCACCCGTTTAATGAGCCGAAGAAAGATTATACTCTTTATAATAATCAATTATCTCTCAAAAAAGCAAATATATGCTTGTTAAAAGATCATCTATTGCGAAATTCGATCCGACAGGCGAAAAAAACATCCTTTTCACATATACGGACAAGAGATTTGATACAATGATTAAATGTCGTTGGGTAGGTTTGCTGATGTAAGTAACTAACAACTCTCAAAAATTATGTGAATACCACAAATGGATTGGAGAATGCAGTGCACGCACTATACCTGTACCTTCCATTTTTTTAATCTGTGGATCGTTAAAACCTTTTTATCTGTACGAGAAATCAACCTAATTTGGTGTGATGTTTGTGCCACATTCCCTCACATAGAAGAAGATACAAAAGTCATCACATTATAAGTATAAACACATAAAAGGTATGTTTATTGCAAACTTGTAGAGATGTAATGTACTATGAAAAGGAGAAACAAACATCATCTAAAATGTGTTTTATATAGAGCATCAGTTTACTCGATCGACCTCAATTTGCAAAAGCTGAGTGACTATATGTGTGGAGTCGAGTGACTTGTGAGTGGACTTTTTTTCTATACGAAGTTAAGAGTATGTTCTGCTAACTGATTATGTTTAATGATCCCTGTTAATCTGCTGCGACGATGGCGGCAGCTCGGCAATAATAGCAGGCGCCTCACCTTAAATATATGCGCAATTTTGTGTTGTAAGTGGCAATAATGATGTTGCTGCTACTACTTAAAAAGTCACAAGTCATTACAGCCTTAACCATAATAGATCTCATCTCACATTATTTCCAATTTTTTCCCCAATTTCTTACAGATACAATCATTTTTTGTCCACATTTTGGCACACATGAAATACGAAAGTGTAATCATGCATGCATAGAAAAATATTATGTATGCTCATAAAAAGAACTACAAGAATTGATTGGATTGACGATTTTTCGATTCTTACTCTTTTGTTTTTGGTATAAACCACAAAATGTTTGATCATGCACACTGATTACATTTATGAATTATATAAATGTACATTTAACCGCAAGACTACTTTCCATATGTGCACCTTACATAAGCACTTGACACAAATTTTAATAAATTACAATGTTTGAATATTCATGGATTCACAATTACTGTAACAAAAACAAAATATGAGTGCGCTTTTATATTTTCATCCCTTTTAACATACTTATTAAAACCAGTATGCTTTTAACTTTCCTTTTGAGCTTTCAGTTCCCGACACATTATATGTATTTTTTTACATTTCGACTATTCTCTTTTATCCTCCTATGATAAAGACAGCACCACCCTCTTCATGTAACTTGGCAGATAGCGTTTGCTATGCTGTATATATAATTTCCCTCCAGTCGCTTAAAAATCAGAGGTGATATAATGTAATGTAAGATGAAAGGAAGGAAAAAAACTGATGATTGATCGTGCTCATTTATTATCTTCTCTATGAGACAAGACAACCGAGAAAGAGATGAGTTAAGAGAAGCATTACTTCCAAAAGGAACTCATCCTCAAGACGGAACACTATGATGATGTTACTTTCATAACAAACAAAGACAACTGTTATAAATCTACATAATGCACTAAAAAAGCTCATCTCAATTACTCAGAAAGGAAAGAAAAAATTCTGAGAACAATTTCTTAAGTTGAATTGGGTTATGGATACTACCACAAGCAGAAAAGCGTAGTGAAGAAATCACAGGCAATTTAGTAGCAAAATTAAATGTAAAGTAACTTTGAATTATTTGATTGTGAAACTTAATTGTGACACTATGTTTCATAAATTTAAATCTCAACTCAAAGTTTAGAGTTACTGAAGCAAGTACTATTCAAGCTGTCATCTGTGAACATTAATAAAATATTTCATTTTTACTGTTACGCCCTGCACATAAATGATGAAACATAAATAGGACGGAAAATCATTAAGTTCTTTAGAGGGAGTTTATCAAAATGAAAACGGCGAGATGTCAAGTAGCAACGGGTTGGAGGCAAGGCTTAGCTTAAAATGTTTTTGATTCACTTCGGCAGAACTAACCAGCGCTCCTTTAATTCAAGCTATTATTGTATGGATGGATATAGGCATTGTATTGAAAATGTGGACTTAGATTGTGGTTTTGAAATTGTGAACTTTGTATATTCTGGTAAATGGTCTCTAACATAAATTTATTCCATCGACTCCGTCAAGGAGTGCAAGGTGTAGTGAAGTTAAATAGGGGTACTTACAAAGTTGATGATACGAAAGTCAGTACTTTGTTGGGTCATGGGAGATCATTCATTGTTACTCATCATCATACACCCTTTTGGCTTTTAGTTAAAGTTAAAGGATGCCGCTCGTCATTGTTATAATATCCTCGGATATTCATATTTACGGATAAATTTCTCTTTGACTCATTTACAATACCACTGCACTACACTATACGTGCCTTTCAGTCCGACACGGCATGGGCAATGTTTGTAAAAGGACTCTGTAAGCCGAATAAAACATAGCATCTCACATTTTTCAACTTTCCTAATGCAAGTGTAAATACAGTGCATTACGTTGGACATATTATATTGCACCTCGTTCCTTTTCATTACAAACGTTTTCTTCTTCTTAAGGACGAGAAAAATAGTGACGGAGAAATATTGCCTAAACACTATTCTTTGTCTTCCTCCTCCTCCTTTCCATTTTTTTTTTGTACAAGAATGATACACATATGGAACCTGATAGCATTCTTTATCCGTAACCGTAACTGATTACGTTTTCTCTGCAACATAAAAACTATCTTATCATAAGCATGGAATGGAGTGTAGTGATGTGATGTGCTTTCAGGAAAAGGTAATTCACTCCATTTACTAAAAACTCATAAATATACCTACGTTTGTCTCTGGGAAACTTAAACCCAAACATAGTCCACGTCTGCATGAGTCTTACTTTGGAACTTAAACAGAAACCCGACTGCACTTGCAGTGCATTTCTTCTGCAAGATGTGCAAATAATTTTTCAACAAGGGGAGAAAACAATTTTCTAACTATGCCGCTTGCTCAAAAAAAATCAACGTTTCTTTCCTAGAAGTATTTGCTCAGGTCTTAGATCAGCTCGCTCGTAACGAAAACCCAGAAGAAATAGTGTATAAGGCAAACTAAACAATCCATTTACCTTTATCAACTCACTTTTTGTTCAATGTTCATCGTTAGCTTGACTGTGTATTATTTACCCTTACCGGCTAACACTGTAACGTGCATTCCCTAGTCGTCGGGAGTCGGGACTGTAGCTTATCTGAACAGCCAGTCTTCAGTCATTTATTAAGTAAAAAGAAACTAACATTGTATCCAGAAGAATGAATGTAGGAAGTTTAATAAAAAAAAGTGGAAGAATCTACAAAAAAAAGACGTTCTTCGGTAACAAATGCCCATTAACTTCATGAGATAAACCCGGGCGGCACTTAACAGACTGAGAAGTGCAAAGGGGGGAACTCTTCCATTCATTCTCATAACTATGTAACATGTTATGTTGTGCCTAACTAAATAGCACGTAGGCACGCATAAGATGTTTTTTACAAACATCCAAAAATGATTATCCCAACATATTTTCATTTTCGTTTCTGGCCATTACAAACTCGAAAAATAGAACTAAAAAGAGCATATATAGAGTTATCTGATTTACAATGTGTAAGATGTGACACGTAGAATAAATGACAAGAAGGCAGGTACAGTAGAAAAATGCCTCGGAAGGTGGGCTTGTTGTAAAAAGTACCTGCTGGGAATATTATGGTTATTATTATCGCCATGTATTTTTAGTAATATTAAATGTAGTTTGTGTAGCATGACAAAAGACCTTTCATTCATTTTCTCGTTTCCTCTTTAGCTTCACTACATGAGAAAAGATGCTAAACCTCTTTTGTCAAATATGAGGTTGTGATTTTATTTTAGGATCTTAAAAGCGTTGCACTGAAGAAATGTAAAGTTGCACGTACATCCATAACAAGCGTATTATATGGTCTGCAATATATGTATTCAGAACATAATGAAAGCACTACTACGAAACGTAAAAAATGACTTCATAGATATCGTTATCTTAATTACTCCTGTCATATCAATAACCAAGTTGTAAAAGTGGAGAGAGTAGATTATTATTTTTCAAGTTGAGAAATATTCAAAGAACTTGAAGTAAAATTTCTAATTAAGAAGTGTTGAATGGAATTTGATAAAAAAGAACGATACGATATTCATCCCTCTTCCACTTCTCAAGTAGAAAAAAGAATATATATTAAAAACATTTTCGGCTTGCTAGTATGAAAGCAGAATCTCTTTATGAGCCAACAGTGACGTAACAATAAACATGGATGTAATTTGAAAAACCAGTAAGGAGGAAGGCAAACATGTTTAAAGATACATACACAAAGCATTGTGATGAGATTTTAACAGTTGTAAGAATCTTGTCTCGAGGAATCGTGAAGTAAATACATTTACATTACACAGTTTAGAATTTGTCGCTTTCAAGAGAAAATTCAGCCTACTGGAGCGAGAAAAGAAGCAAGTTACCGTTTCGTTACACGGAAACTTCTTATATACTATAGACTAAATCGAAGTCGTTATATTACGGTTTATGTCCAGTAGAATAGACGTGATGCTAAGTAGTAAGTATAAAATGATAGTAAATTTATAGGTCCCTCTATACTTCACAATCTAAATAAGCACGATTGCACTCAACCAAAACGTATCAACTAAACATTTAGAGGATATTATTCCGACTCATAAAATTTGTGTTCTTACAAATACCGAAGCGTTTACTCCAAAACATTTTTTATTTGGAAAAACGAAATAAGATTTTTTTTGAAATCGTGCAAGGCAATAGGGAGCAGGGCTCCAAGTACGTCCATAATGCTGAAGCGTTTGTAAGTAGTGTAAACTGATTTAATCTCTGCTTTTACCTCATAAGCCTATCCCTCGTCTCGTCCCATCCCTCACTCATACTAACTTTTAGATTTGCTTTTACCAAACTACTTGGAAAATTTACGTCTCAGAAAAATAACACACTTTTTTACGATAAGTTCGTGGGACTTCAAGGGAAAAATAAATTTTTGTGTGTGTTACGACTTTGTTGAGTCACTGGATATCTAAGTTTTACTACTTTAATTTCAGGTCGAAATCTTTACGAGGAAAAATGTGTGGACGCGGACGGTCGTATACGAAGGATTTAAAACGATTCACAGATGCCGATAAGATTTGTATAGACATTTGTGGATGTGACCTACATGTTTTCTAATCTAACTGCGAGTTCGTAAAAATCTTGAAATGGTGTGCGTGAGGACTATGGGTTATATGATATGTGTGATGAGTTCGGTAAGATTGAAGATACAGCTTTTAAAATTGTACTTCAGTGAAGACTCAGAAAGAAGGAAGCAACCGCTCACCAAGTTCTCTACTTGGTTGTTTACTACGAGAATGACTTTGCTTGTATTCGCACTGAACGAGAGCATTAAGATTTTGAGTTTTATGGAATTGGCAAGTTAACTGCAATCTACACTTGTTCCGTTCCTCTTGGGAATTTAGACTGATAGCTATTAAGGCGTACTGCAGGAAGTAAAGTTGGGTGATGATGATATAAGTATTTTTTCATCTAATCTATTTGAAGTTGTTATCATTATCATTCTTACATGACTACCTTTTACGTATGTCAAACGTAGTAAAAATATTAAATTGGACGGGGGTTGCCGTTGTTGCTGATATATTGGTGGCTTACAGTTTACAAGCGAAACGTGAATGAGTGATGGAATGTGATCAGCATAAACCATTAATATTAAAAGGCTAAAGAGTTCAAATAGCAAATGCAATTTGCTATTCTCCTGTTAAAGTCCATGGTTCAGTAGAAGAAACTCTGTACAATCTATCAGGGAAGCAGAATAATAGGAATGTTAGAATCGAGTGAGAGAGCTAGAGGCGATTTTTACACCTTTTTAAATAAAACTCTCTTTTTGTCTCTCGAAACCTATCATTGATACTGATTGAGACTGCTATTAGTGGGGTTCCAATCTACCAAGTCGTGTATATTTTATGCAAAGAATATCATTTAGTGTATATTATTTGGCATATCTAAAATGGTTTGAATTTTTCATGTATTTGTTGAATGAATAATGATTTCTTTTATTTTCCTTGGATAATCTCAAGTTGGTTAGCTAATATATTCGTGTCAAAATTTTCGACACAACCATTTTTCTTGTTCTCCTTATCACTTTTGTAATATTTACGGATTGCTACTGTTTATGGCAAAATAAACCGGCAAGACAGCTAATGTACATGTCAGACCCTACCAGATTTCGTTACGCCACTACCTCCATCATCCATACCAAAAATATTATTCACAATCATCATGTCACACGGTAGTTAGTAAGTAGCATATAGCCAACCCATTAGCGTCAATTTTCACTTTTGAGTTGTTTGTTACCCACTTAAATATTCAAACAGAAAGAAAAGAAGTAAGCAAACGAAAAATATTGGCACATCATCAATTTGAACGTAGTATATTATTGCTTATTTCAAGTTGACAGTTTACAAACTCCTTTCAAGGCAGTATAGGGTTTTTGTACTCTGCACATTTCTCAATTCTACTCCTCAAGAAAGTAAATCTTGGTGATAGTGAGTCGCATCCGCATCATAAATGTTTGACGTTTACTAACAAAGAGGCAATGAACCATTACTACACTGCACTGCTGCCAGTAATACGCATCAAAGCAGCCATCATCATAACGCTTCTCGCAAGCGTACCACTCTGTCTACCTTCAATGGGGCCATTCACAATCATTATTTTTCGCAGTTTTGCTTTGTTCGCAGAAACGAAATTCCTTTGGTTCAATTTAAATTACTTTGTTACCTCTCCAAAGTCTCAGTCTCGCAGTCTCACACAAACAAGCGACGAACACCCACTTACAAATTTGCCAACGACGCTGACGAGGAAGCCAAAGAATGAGAGAGACGCATTTACATTGATGATTATGCGACGTTGATAAAGACGGACAATTACTGTTACACTTTGCCTATTGTCTCCTGCCTGTGTTGTAGCAAGCACTACTCCTACTACTAAACGCTGATAATGCTTAAGTTTTAGTTGAATTGAAATAAATTTCACTTTATACTGACAGACAGGTCCATTTCCCAGCATGTTTACCATATAAAGTCATTTATTCACATTTGTTTTTCTAGAGAGAATGCTGCATACATACATGTCTTGCAAAACAATGTAACGGCAAGTTTCAATGTTTCAAGTTGATGATATGATGATGACTTGACACAACTCTTGTCTGAGTAAAAAGCTAGTTAGTTTGCTACTACATACCACCTACTACATCTACTACTACTGTTTTTACGGTTGTTTTTATGATCTTCCTTGAATACTATTGCAAAAGAAGCTAAGCGTAAGCTGTGTGAGGTGAGATGTGCGGATGTTGAATGGTCTTGTATTCATTTACTTTAACGTATTGGTACGGTAATTTAGGTAAATATCCAAGCACAAAATGAATGTAAGTTGTGTGTATGAAATGTACCCGAGCCCGAGAAGCATTTTAAATGATAAGCGAACTTTTTTTGCATAGCTTTTTAAGACGATAGGCAATCTTGTCCTGAAGGCATAAAAAAGAAAAGCGTATAAAATTTCTTTCAAAATGTTCATTTGTTATCTTACCAATTCGTTGCTCAAATAGCTTGGCTCCTTCATTCCATGCTTTGGGAATGGCCCCGTGGTTGCCTGAAAAAAAATATTAAAAACTGAGTTACAGAATTTCAACGTGTCACATTTATTTTCACACTTGCTGGGATTTCTTTCTCAATTTACTATTATGCATGTTCATTCAATAATTTATGCTGTACATTATTAAAAATTTAAACACATAAATATTATAGTTTTCATTTTACAATTCCAATGAATTACAAGCCACAAGCATTTTATTAATTAAGACAATAAGTCTTCCCTAAATAGTCATTCAAGTGTGAAGTTATTACAGAAAGAGATTGCCTTTTAATAAGTTTAAAGACACTATGTTCTTTAAATATTTTGTTAGTGATAAAGGATAAAATGAACAAATATTTTATAGGTATATTATCTACCCAAATATTCTTTCAAGAGCACGAGAATCGTCTCTCCTCTAAAAATACCTTACCACTTTCGTCTTTTCATTGTTCAGAGCGCGTTGCAAATAATAATGGCACTTTATTCACAGCATGAAGAAGTCGTTTGGAATTTGGGAGGGAATCAAACTAGGTTAGAATCAAAATAGCTAGTTTTGGTGAACCGGAATCCGTACTTAAAACAAACTTTCAGCATACAAAGCAAAGATCATATTTCTTGACCACTATTTTAGCGATTTATTATCTAAGCGTATAATGCTTATGAAGACCAAATCAAGGTATTTTGTTTCATGGATGGCCAACAAAATTGCCAACAAAGGAACATGTAGGATGAAGCTGATACATACAAAAATACTGATTGCTAGTCATTAGTGTCACAAGATACTTCTATTTTACGAATATTTATATTGGTTAACTATATTCTTGGCTTGCCGCTTTCGAACTTTCGTCATAATATTTTAGTAAACGTATATTACTTTATAGATTTAAGTATGTAATGGTTGATAGAGAAATATATCATGATGATATTATGAAGTTCCTTACTCTGTTCTGCACACAAGGTAAGGTAATATTAACGTCAAGTCGGCTTTCTTGAGCTGAAAATTTACGATCGCACAGCACAGGGGAACAGAGCATATAATAAATATCCTCCTGAATTTACTTTGTATAGCACACATTACAATATGCAATATAAAACACACTGGCTGTGAGTATTATTATTATTATGTGTTACAGTTATTGACTAAGATTTACTTTTGGTATGTTATTGCCTCCAAATAATATTCTAACGAAGGCAAAAGAGTTGTAGACCGCCTCCGCATATTTACTACATACCTTAAGTACCTATCATTAAAACACTGCAAACTCCTTCTCAACGAACATATTATTATTAATATAAATACATAAAAAATACTGATGCATGTTACAATACAAGAACACATTCGCTGCACTTGGGTAAATGAAAGCGCTTTGTTATTAAGATGATGATGAAGTGTAATGTCACCCAACTACTCTGATTGTTAAGGACCGCTGGTTAATTCTGTTGTTACTGAATATGAATGGCCAGTCTGCCAACAAAGCCCATGTGCTACACTGTCTCATATAGCTAGTTGTGCTAGTATGTATGATAGACGATTTGATTTGACAGTCTCTTATGGGGTGTTGGCATGAATGAAAACTATATGCTTTGTGAGGCAAAGATTCAAAAACACCCTAGGTGACATGAAAGAAGACAAGCTAATGAGAACTTCGTTTTTTTAATAGAAAAGTTACTTTTACACACAATTTTTACCTACTGGCCAGTTGTGGCAATTACACCGCAATGTTACAAAACTTTTATTATAATTTTGCGAAATATGTGGTGATAGTACAAGACTCTTGGGTTGTGAGCCTTTCTCCACCATAATTTCGTTTTAGTCATCTTAGATTTATATAAAATACAAGTCTGAATTCTGTCCTTTCCAACGTAGGTATTTTTTGTATCTTGTATAGCTTAATATCAACTAGTTGTGGTGGCGCAGTTCATCTTTCTCTTTTAACCATATTTTGTTGTTAACATTGAAATCGAAAAGGTATTGCATGAAGGTACGTCACAAAACCCCATGCTCGTTTTTACTATAAGTAGCTATATTTTACGAAAATAATGATAATGAAAATGTGTCCATACTGTCCTTGAGATCTAACTGTGAAGGAATGACATAATAACAGAAATCACTGTAATATATGACCTGAATATGTATGTACACGTTAACTTTACATAAGAATTTTGCTAGATTTGTCGTAAAAAAATCGTAGTTTGCTTTGAACAGAACTGTAAATAGTGAAATATGCTCTATTGTATCTATTTTAAGTTAGATAATGTTGAATTTGTTATGTACGTTATATTTTTTACTCCATGCATTTCTGCTGCACTTTACTTTTTACTTGCACGATCATGGTGGCAGTGCAGTGGCATGTGAAAACAAGGTGTAAGCGAAGCACCATTGTATTGGCAGTGTTGTACCAGAATCATTCAACAAATTAAAAATCCAGTTAGTCAAACCATTGTACATTTCAAACTTGATAGTTAACGAGTGTAGCACCCAGTCTTCTTTGTCATCTCAGCACGTAGCTTCAATGCTTGGCTCGAACCATTGAACATTTAAAAATACTGTTGATACTAAAAGGCATAGTTTTACTTTTTTTCTCTTCAGAAGTAAGATTCAGCTTCTATACTCTTGAATGTTTAAAATCGTGCGGTGATTTTATGCATTTATTTATATGTGTCTGCGAGTGCAAGGTTCTAGTACAATTAGAAAGGATGTTTCTCCCTTCATTTTTGATGCCACGTACATATAACATAACACAACCATAAACTTCACATTTATGTGTAATTAACGTCCGCAATTAAGCATAAGGACGATAAAGCCTATTTTTATTGTGTTTGTTAAGGTAGCAAAAAGTCGACTGATATATAAAGCAAATATTTTTAACCTGCTAAAAGTATTTTGTTTAAATAATTGGGTAAAATTAAAGGTGTAGTAATGATGAGTTTCGTAATAACAGAGATGCGGCCAACACACCATATGAAAAACAACCAACGATGGTGGTGTTACGACTGATGTTGGTGAAGATGTTAACACATTTTGACTTAAAAGAATAGTCTTTAATAGTTAGCTGTGCCACCGCCGCTCAATAATTATCATTGTACTTGAGCTTCTTATACTAAGATAAAAATTTCTGAAAGAATGAATTTCATGAATTTTACTATGTACAATTTGCATAGATTTTGTGGAAATGGATCTCCTTTAGATTCCATTCTCAGTCACATTTCTGCATTCAATTTTTAAATATAAACAGCTTTGGGTAAATGAAGACATGCATGAAATATTTTTTTATTCAAGCAAAAGACAATATATGTCAATGCTTTAAAAATTAGGTAAGGTGGTAGTAAGGTACCCGTTAATTGATCTCATATTTTAAAAGAATGAACTCGTAGAATATGTGACAAATAAAGCTTTCCAATAATACCGAGGGTGCGGGGTGGGTGGAGTTTTTGTTCGTGATTTTCGGCAATTAAAAATACATTGCATGCCAGTGTTGTGTGCTATATTTTCGATGAAAATTACGCAATGAAGAAACGCAAATGCTGAAATCTTGAATTGACAACAGCAGAAAAATTGAAGATACATGAAAATTACACATCTCAAATTTGCAGATGCGTGTCGTTTATTGCGTATCGCATAAAATTTAAAACTAGAATTATTGCTTGTAGCACATGCGTGTGCACATTGTGTACACTATTAAAATTATGCATCCTCATTCTTCTACCTTAGCTAAAGAGTAAAAAAATTCTTGCCTTCTGGTTTAAGATATAAATGATGTATATAAATTAAAGCCAATATAGAATAAAAGTAATCACTAATAAATAAATAACGCCTAACCACAACTCATGAGAAGCATGAGAAGATGCTAAAAAAAATAGAACCGCAGTAGCAACAAAATGAAAATAGCATCTTTTCATCTAGACACAGTTCATAGTTTTTGGTAGCCAAAGCACAACAAACGAAAAGGTCTCTCATGAGAATCTTCTGTAGTCTATGTTTACATGGTACAATGTACCTCATCAAATACCAATTCAATAATGCATTCGTAATCTTCAATTCTTCATTCTTCGCACTTATTAAAAGACGCAAGAAGATGATGATATGACACTAACAATAATGATGATGGCAAGGCTTAAAGTGTAAACAGGTTACGAAATTTTCCCTAATTGCAAACCTGAGAACCTGACACCTTCATCTAAGCTTTCATCTATTGGGAATTTTGTCTCAAACATAATACACTACGTTGCTAGCCACATTTAGCGGAAGGATACGCACTCCACATAAATGTGAACCACGAACACATACAAAATAGACATTGTGTACCACCGAATTCAATCACGAACAAAACATCATCATCATGAAAGTTTTATCAACAGTCATGTTAGATGGGACACATCATGTTGCTGCATAACATCTCATTTAATGCGAGTAAACCACTGTGTATTTTGCTCTGTGCAATGATGGTGGTATGGATGTTTTTGATGAGTGCTTGCATTTGAAGTCAGCACTCTTTATAATGTTTACTAAAAGTTTGTGAACGTATTTTATTTATGTAACGTGCAGTCGAAATGAACATAAGAGCGAGCTGAATTAGGACCAAGCCCATTTTACCACCACATTGTACCCCGGTATATGATGATGCGACAAAATCGAAATGGGAAGAAGAGATACTAAAAGGCATGAGGCAACATGCGGGGTGCTTAAATAAGCTGTACTGAAGCGTCGTGGTATGTACTATGCACTAAAAACTTTTGTGACAATAATTATGATGATGACGATTATGCGTAGATGGTAGACGATGCGAGGGCTTGGTTTTTATTGCTACTGATAGGTGGTAACTAGTAGTCATGTTGGTTTTATGTTGCAAAATAAAGATTAAAAGAACGCCTGCATGACGGATGACGAAATACCGTCTTTACAATGTTTTGTAAAAAGTGTACTCTGCTCTGACAACTTGTATTAATTTATTTACATTTCGAAAATTTTGGTACGGTTGCTGCAGGTGCAAAACATTAATTTGGATTACTTTGAAAGTTGAGATGCTCTTCAGACAATTAAGTATGATCAATTTATATATATATATATACGTGATATTATTCATTATTGTTTGCATATACAAAAGAAGTTCAACCAAACATTTTCTATTTGACAGTATGGCTGGAAAGCTAAGGTATGTCATTCACTTTCAGAGGATTGTAAAAATGTTTCATTTCATGATTAAAACTGTCTCCGTCCAATGAATCCTAACGAGTAGGTTAAGTCATGCAGTCATGAAGAAGAAAACAGGTATGAATATTGGCTCCCAAATGTCCCATCTATCGAATCTGATATAACATACTAACAAACTGTGATCTGCATGGACTATGCATATAATATAATGTAAAAATTGGGCACATAATTATGCATCTATGTACGTATATATTCAACCCTTTCATACAAGCATACAAATACACCAGATTATTTCACTCATTGTTGTTGATGTTGGGTGGTTGGGTTGTCTATTACCAGCTATATTGCTATTCAAAGATGGTAACAATTCTTTGACGGATGGATGCACACTGGCTGGATTGAGCATTGTCATAAACATGTTTTCCAGCAGCAAAAAAACTTTTCTTGATAAAAGAAGAATGTCGATGACTATTCCAGCCTTTGAAGGGCAAGGTTGTTTTACAGTAAAGGATCGGTCATTTACCTAGTATCCATGAACAAGACGAAGCCTTCTATGCTATGAATGAAAAATAAGCTTATGTAAGAAAACCAAATATATGTTTGAACAGTCTTATGTTTTGTTTGTTTGATTATAAGAAAGCAAAGGATATTACAAGGGTATAGCTATCCTTTAATGCATGACAAATCCCCTACAGTCAGCAAAATAAAACGTTGTCTGTGATGTTGAGAAATAAAATTTTATACACGAAATACTTGTAAGATTTGTCATTAAATTAATTAAGCTATGTGGTCAAAATATACAGTTTGTGTTAATTTTATTGATTATACTGATTGGGAAATGAATGAAAAAATTACTGCGTGGTGGACAACAGCTTTCGTGAAACATTTCTTGTGTAACATTCCAATTTACCCAAACCAAACCCATACATTGCGCTAGAGTTAATAATTGTATTTTATGTAAACAGTAAATTGCCTTGTTAAAATAAAATAAAATAATTCTAATCAAATCGATATTCATAAAACATCAGCGCCTTCTTACACCTGAACTCCTTTGTGTTGTCTTTTTTAACCACGTATTGAAGCTCTGGAACAGGAATGTAAAAAACTGAAAAAGCATCAAGCCATGACTTCAAACGAAAGTAAAAACTTGTCCGAATAGCAAAAACAGCAAATGGTCTACGAACACACCAGACATACCTAAATTATTTGATGGCAAATATTTTGAACTCGGTTTTATCCAACTTGAATTAAAAAGAAAAAGTAGAATATTGAGTTTTTTTAAAAAATTTCATCCTGGCGTCCTAACGTCGATACGCGACTCATCATCTTCACGAATCCAAATGACAACCGACTAGCAACATCAAATCATTTTAGTGCGTTGTGTACATTTTCATACACATACAATCAAATTGTTGTCTGATCTTAAGCCAAGAACCACTAACTACTACCCAAGATAGTGATGAGTGGGGACGCGACAATGCAATATAATAAATGCGAAATCCGCCTTTTTATTCAGGATTATCAGCAGCGTAATACAATTATAGCATATATATTTTCAACTGATGATTTTCGTACCTTTTGCTTTTTCATAACACATACATTCGAAACGACGAGACAACCAAAGTGAAATAAGATAAAGCTGAAGTTGCCCAGTCAGGCAAGATGAAAAAATGAGAAATGGAATTAGAAGAAACCTATCAACTAACTTGGATGGTTTGGCTGGAGCTGACTGGATCCTGGACTTCATGTTATGTATCAGTAACAAAAAACCAGTAAGCAAGATTACTGGATTTTCAAGGGCTTCACCACATTTCGTTTGTCTCTGTCACGTAAGGTAAGTTATATGTATAATGTGAGTCTGAACTGAATGGTAAAGACAAAATGTTTGTATTTATTTTGATTTTTATGTAATGCGTATTATTCCGTCTGTTAAGCTTTGCTATGAATCATATCTACAAAAAATTGCAGTATTTAACTCAAGTAAATACGAAGGCAATCGTATTGAATCATTTGTTTTCAACAATCCTACTCGAATGTATGTACCTCGAGACATGATGTTTTGGTAAACTGGGTATCAATGCGTGGATGGTTTTTTATTTTATTAGACGAGTTTTAGAGGATTGATTGGATAATGGTTGAGCCACCACCACTAATATCACCATGAAAGCATTATTACAAGCACGTCATTCAATATAAAACGCAACCACCCCATCCCCAACCAATGCTTGCCAACTTCAGCTGGAATCGCGGTTTCCTTTTATTGAAAAAATGTATTGGAAAAAATGTACACATGGTATAATCGAGAAAAACCTGCTTTTTAACTTGAATTGCTGTGCGGTTAATCATTTCTTTTAAAATTCGGCAGATTCACGAAAGTATGCATGATGGAATTGATCAGCGTGCAGCAATATATTTTGCCAAAGATTTTTATTTAGTGTTTGGCGGTAATCAGGTAAATGCGAATAAAGAAATTGCTTTGATAATATAGCCTTTTGGTCCGAAAGAAATATGCCATTCTAAGTTTCAATATTTTATAAAATCGAGTTCCAGTCTATCAACATCTACCATTTGATTTAGCATGAGCCAGTTGTTTCAAGAAAATACTGACATAGATTTCCAAAATAATAAAATATGAATGCTTTTTATAATAGTGCCGCTCATTTAAGTAAAATGGTATGTATTTGTATGCACCAAAATGGCAATACAATTATTTTTCCGATTTCTTTCAAAATTGTTATAATTCTGCCTTTCCGTGAATCTGTATGCAGATGTTACGAAAACTTCATGCTTTCGAGACCAATAAAAAATGGTTAATAAAAAGATGAAAGCGATATAATGGTAAATAACACGTAAAAATATACACCTCCATACACAATTTATGGAAAGAAAGGAGGTGGAAATCATTAAGCCAACGTACTCCTGAGTCTCTTTTTTTTACTTCAGTTTACTTCTGGAATTCGTTATGATTCATCCATCCAGATACAAACACGCAAGATTTTATTAACATGCAAATATTATGCCCAGCTTATGAGAACATTCGGGGGTAGTTGTTATTTATTCGTGAGGTGTGATGTAATATTATATCCCTAATCGAATTCGGCTCAAAAAAGAGGTTTGCGCTTCATACAGTTTTTCCAGTTCGTATGACTTTGATGAAAGCAATTAGGGAAGGGTGGGGGATGAAGTAAAAATTTATGAATATCTTTGTCGAAAGGAACGTTCTAATTTATATGTTATGTTGATGATATGAAAATATACGTCACTATCTGTATCAACAAAAAATATCTTTGAAAAAGTTCTAAAGTAGTTCGATTTGAATAACGTTTGAAGCTAGTTTCTTTCAATCAAAGGGATGACATTTGAGGTTAACATCTTTATATTTTTCTTCGAAAAATAAATTTAAAGTATTCTTCGGCCTTACAGGTCACATTATTGATCCGGTCAACGTTAGTACGTTACACTGTATAGGCATTTTGGCATATGATTTTCACAATCATGATCAACGTAAGCACGCACGCCTCCTTTCAGACAGAAAAGATGTTTTGCATTTTGCATGACACATTTTATTATAAGAAAAGTAGCCCATTTGTCATTACTTATATAAAAACCGAGAACAATACAAGTTGCACAACTTGCACACGAAAAGCATATACTTTTATTTTGCCGCTGTGGTGTGAACATTGTGGGCAAAAATGTATACCCAAAAACCTATAAAATTCCTCAGCAAAAAACAAGATTTTTTTGATGGTTAGAGATGAGTTGAAATACTTTCTTCATGGATGCTTTTTACTTACATATGCAAATAGTAAGGTACACACATTGTTATTTACGCTAGCTTCTTTCGGTGGTATGCTCCTATATAATCATTAAATGATTTGCATAGTGTTCAGCGTTTTGTTGTGTTGAATAATACAAAAGGGGTGAGGTGATGTGATTTGCTGACTCTCTGGCATTAATAGCATAACAAGATATTTTTCTTGCGATTTTATTTTTCGCGAAACTGCCAACAGCATTGTGTTTGTGTAGAATAACCAGCAAGGCAAGTACATAAATAAATTGTAACATTACGTTAACCACATTCATCCGACCGATCTCAGAAAGTTTCAAAGTTGGTACTGGTACTAAGTATGGACCATAGGCATAAAATAAACACACGGTTTATGCATTGGATTGTTACACGTTGGTCTTCATTTTCATGTGAAGAAAACAACAAGGTAATCCATTATCTCAGCGGTATTTGTCATTTAATTTGCATAAGAACAAAACTTTGCCCAATCTTTTTGCTTTACTTCGTATAGTCCGACTGAACTGAGTAAGTGAATGTGAAAGGGGCGGCTCGCTTACTCTTCTGATGTTAAACATTTTTCTGCTGAAAATGTACACTCAAATTATAAAGTGTGCTGTTTTTTAGAAAAAAGAAATTAGCAGTGATTTCAAATATCTGAAGTTTAGCAAAAAATCGGCAAATAATGTTGAATGTATACCTTTAGCAAATGCTCCATGTTTTCTTTTACCATCCCTGAAAAGTGTAATTCTATCAGTGTACTTGAATACATAAAGTGTAGATCCTAGTTCTTTGGTCTTTTCTTTCTCATCTCAAATCACAACTCAAAAACATATTTCGACAGCCCCTTTTGGCCAGGTCAAGAGTATTAATGACTTATTCTTCTCTGCTACTATACTCCTTTCTAAAAATTGAATGTTAAATAGATGTATGTAATTCTATTGTAAAAGATGCCTTGATGAAATGAAGATTATTGCCAAAACGTGATTATTAGTCACTTCTCTTCGAATTGTAAACTTGAACAATACTTCCATCATAAAAGCAGTTGTTGTACATATGCACATTGTATCAGCTTTCAAGAAGACAGCATTACGGGTTTGGATTTTGGATAATGTTCACAATGTGTATAGTAAAGCGTGATTATATTGTACCTAGATAGTTCACATAATTCTGTCCATCAAATACATTTTTTTTATTCATGAGCAGTCAGAAGTGTCACATCACAATTGATAAATTGCACTTTAGCAAAAAATTATGTATAACTCATGTGAAAAAATTTAATCTGTAATAGACACATTGGCAAAAAACTAATCTAAGAACTTATACTTTATTTCGCAGAGAATAGGGTATTTTATTTTTCTCGCTCACCAACAATGCAACTTTGATTTAACACACATATTTCATTTCGAATGTGATTCGTGCATCAACATCAACCTATAGTGAACCTGATACTGACGACGATAAGATGAACATCACATACCATCATCAGGCTATAGTATAAGTCGTGTGGTCATAATGATGATGACCACCAAAAAAACCATTTGAATGCAAAATACACACACTGTCAAAATGGTCATTATATTATTTTAAATGTTTGTGCTGAGATCTCGCTGTGCCGTTTATTATGCACACCATCGCATCATCAGCTCAACCAACAGATCACCCATGCTCCTCAATTCAAGGTCTTGGATGACCTCTATCTATCTCTCTCACTCACCTGTACATTCTACCTGACTTGATACTTTTGGTAGGTACCATATACTATCGCCGTCAATAAAAGTACATTACAATCACTAAAATACAATGTTAGTGATTCCCAAACCAACATTCCAACTGCAACTTTTTTTGTCAATAAACCTGAACTCCAAACAAGGTTGAATTTTTAGATTTTTTGTACTTTTACACTGACCATGTAAATAGAAGAAACTACATATCAAAATATATATATACCCTTGAATTGAATATAATATTCATTTATGCAAAGAAAAAATAGAACCGAGTTTTTGCAATGAAATCCACACACGTTGCTCATTCGTTCATATAAAATCCACCATTCAAAAGTTTATTATTATATTATCTGAGGATGATGATGATAACACCTGAAATGACGCCATATGCCATCCACACATTCCTGAAGTGGTGATTATTACTGCTGCTGCTTGGTCACTAACTTTTTCTTTTTGTGCTGCACTATTTCATCAAAAAAGCAAATAGAATGACTATTTTGGTACACATGCAATGATTTCAAAGAGGTAACAGCTTTGAAAATCTGATGCGAAAAATAATCACTCACCACTATTACCTACCACTCTACAGCTTTTCACCTTTTCATATTAGTTTGGAGTCATAGTGTTTGATAAAAAAAACTTTCATGCTAATTTAGATGGCTATTTTTCCTACGGCACATTTTGCCAAAAAAAAACTGCTACTGTTTAGCTCACTAGATTGAAAATTGAACATGGACTACTGTCAGCCACAATAGCACATTTTCGCAAGTGAAGGTATTTTATTGACTTGGCATATCGGATCGGGATACCGTATATACCATCAACAACTAAAAGCTGTATTATTGTATCTAATCTAATAGTACAATATAGTTTGCATTGCAACAATATGACTTTTTACAATCAACAATCTAATGATCTTTCCTCCTCCTCATCATTATCTGTCAGTATTCACACAAGTCTGTCAATACATAATGCATGTATGCTTCATTTCTCACTGGTCATAAGAAAGAATTACTTAAATTAAGTACGTCCATACGATATGCACGCCGTATCACAGCATAGATAATATGTATTTGTTAGTAAATAAAGTAATACGCGACATAATGAACATTTTTATTATTATTATAAGACTTTATTTTGTATAGTGTAGTTACTAGCTGGCTACTTCATATTTTTATTTTAGCATCATTACATATTCTCCGCTTGTGTTGTCGTCAGATCAAGATTTCGTAGCATGAAAGCTCATTTTAATATTCTCTTTGGAAATGCACACCCGTACACGTACTCTCTTACGTTCGTTCGTGCCACTTGTTGCTCTTGAATTTTTGATTAAAGACGAAGACGGTAGAGTAGTAGACAGGACGGGATTAAAATATCAATCTTCTTTTCGCTGTAATGAAAGCTGAGGAACTGTTTGTTGCTGAACTGCGCTGAGAATGTTTCTTGATTCGAGCAAAACTTTAATTTCTAGAATATGATGTACATGAAATATCCAATGGGAAATTTGAACGTGTTCTTGTAAATAATTTCTTTTTAGATTTACTACTTAAAAACAAAGAGTAAAGTATACTATAAGTACATGCACAAACATGTACATATTTTGATAATTTAAAACAAGTAAGATTATTTTTATACATGCTACCAGATTATGAACTATCAGTGCTTATCCGATAATTTTAATGCTGATTTTTGTCTCTTTCCTTGTCATTTACCGGATGTGAAATGGTTTTTGAAATCTTGGTAGTGCATATGGCATATGGCTTTTAATTTCTAACAGGAAGCATAATGTACTGCTAAAATTACAAAGTTTGCTTTTTGCTTGATAGTTGAAAAAAAAACTCAAAGTGGTAAAGAATTCGACTGCAGTTGGTACGTCGTCGTCGCGTTTTTTAAAGAACATAATTTTTACTACAATGCCATTTAGCTGATGCACCAGATACAAAAAATTTTCCTATAAGAAAACTGAAAATTAAGCCATTGATAAAATTCAGTTATTTGCCTAATTTATACTAACTCAAGGAAGAATAGTGAAATGGTATAAATTGTTTGCTAATTAGAATGGTTGTGAGAACATCTATTTATGGATCAGAATGCAATAAGGCAGGAACATGTTAGGCAAATCCCATCGTTCTCATCACAATTTAAGCCAGATGGCTTCACAAAAATTGTACTATTGTTGTTAAAAATTTCATTTAAGTGAATAGGGAGTAAAGGAATTTCAGCTTTTGGTAACAATACATGAAATGCGCATATAGATCCCACGCATAGCACATTATATAAATTACGCATTATTTGTATATATTGAATATACTTATTTCATTCTCCTACTCTTGGAGTAAAATATCTGTTATTAGAATTACAACTCTTGAAATGAATTTGCTGAAATAACTTACCAAAACTTCTCCTCCTGTGACACTACTAAATGTTGAAGAATTTCCTTTCCTGTGTGATTCCAGTTTTCACTTTAATAAAAGAATTAAACAACGAACGTCACTTTTTGAAACTTCACTAAGCAAACACTTTCACTAATTAGGGTTTACTTGATCCTGGTTGTTTTGTAATGTATTAGCTTCCAAATGTTATGCTACTTTGATTTCTTCGAAACTCAAATTCTGTAGAAAATTAACAGGCCATATATAAATTTTATAATTCAGAAAAAGATTATTATATGCATTATGTGTAAAGAATGTATGAAGAAAATGATTCAGGTGGAAAATAAGCATGCGTATATCTATGAAACTTTTTACCACATTAAACTTAACATACATCATATAAGTTGTCAGTTGTTAAAAACTTAAATTATTTATTTCGAGAAAGGAAAATTCGAATGAAATGCCCTTTTAATCTGATCCATCCACACACTTTTAACGATGCAAAGTAAAAACTATAAAAACAATCGCAATTTTTATTTTAAGGATTACGATTTTCATTTCATATTATGCAAAATAAAATAATAAAATACAATATCATCAGCCAGAAAGAAAAGAAAATTTTGATCAATGTCCAAATGGCAGCAGAATGCATTTATTTGCAACAAAATTCAATTTCACAATATTTTTTTTATTACTACACAATGTCAGAAAAACTCTCCAAAACGCTCCACTCTTTTGTTTTTGCTAACATGATCCAACAATTATGACTTCATGTGTCCGACAGTTTGAAAGTATACAGTAATTGAATTAAACCTTACTTGTTAACTGACATCCAAACTTTATTAAGATGCAACTTAAAACAATCGAAAGAATTACTGTTCGGCTTCTTTTATGAATCTGGTCAACAATGAAGTATACAAAGTGTACCCTCCTTTTAAAAAGTTGATGAGCATATTTGAGAATTTTTGCCGCACACTGGCTTAAATAATACACGTTTCTTTAATTGCAAGATCTGCTGTTTATTCTTTAATTTAGCAAATTTAAATATTTTTACTTTGCTTTTATCGGCATACACTTGCTCATTTTTCTTCAGTTTTCATTAGAGCATGATTACACCTTTTTTAATAAAACTCCTTTGTTAATGCATAAAAAGTATAAACTTAAACATATTCTGAAGTTCTAGAGCTAAATTTACTAGTGCCGATGTTTTAGAATGATTTTCTAATACTGAAACCTGTAACATTTATCTAGGTACAGATTTTACTTTTACTGACAAAGTATGAAAAATGGTAGTCGGTTACTTGTCATTGACAGAAAAATGTATGTCAGTTGAAACTTTTCCTTTTCCCATTTACTTTAAATTAAATCAGCTATAGCTTCTCTAATTTATAAATTAAAGCCGTCATTAGTTTTAGTTTGCTGTCTTATACAGCAATATATTTTTACATCTTGCAAAATTTTTCGCATCAGTACATGTATAGACTGCTGTGTAGTAGTTCTTCTTGAGAAAATGTATCCTATAGGAGTAGATAAGCTGAAACGATTTGTATGAAAAGTATATTTCTCCACCGTCATGTGATCACTGTAGCTAGTGTGAAAATACAGGAGAAAATTTGCCAATTAGTGCATTAGCTCATTTTTCATTTTCATTGCAAATTACTAATGTAGTGGTCAATTTAAAGCTTTTAAGTTAGGTAGAACAATCATTCATCCACGATTTGCTTCTACAGAACTACATACTAGCAAAAAAAAAACGTATTCGTCATCATTATTATTGTCATTTGTAAAAATCCAAACCTTCATCCTTTCGTTCTGTTGTTTGGCTACGTGTCATTCTCTCATTCCGTATTATATTCCCTGCATAAATGAATTTTAACTGTTCTGCTATTTGTGGCTGTTAAGTTTTTTTTACTTCTGACAGAAGACTATGATAATGACTTACAGTGAAACAACATGTCCTTTTAAACGCAAATATTCTTACTATTGCTGACTCTTGTCGTAACTGTATTTAAAGTTATAAGTTATAACGTATAGGCAATATACGCGCATTTATAACTTCAACCCTGACTAACGGTGAATCGTTTCAATTTCACTGTCAAATCTAAAACAGCATGTTTTTTGATGTCAGGAGAAAACAATGTCATTTGTAATTGATGGCTTTTAATTATGATAACGATGCAATAAGGTGTACGTGGTGGTACCAAGTGAGAGTATAGTTATTATAATGTTAAAGCTTGAAGAAGGTAAATGGGAAGCGCAAGATAAAAAGGAAGAAAACTCTTTTTAAACTGTTGTTGTTGCTGATGAACCAGGGATATTGACGATAATATGTGCATTCTATTATCATTTCGTTAAACACTATCACTTTTTATTTACGTATGAGGAGGCTTGACCCCATTTCCCTTAACAGCTCTTGAATATGCATGTAAAAAGTCACGTTTTGGAGGTAACCATTGTAAAGCGCTGTTAAATGAGAAGCTTACAGAAAAAAATGGCTGTAGAAATTTTACAAATACAAATTGAATATACAAGCGAATATTGTTTTAGGTGCTATTAAAAGATTGATACTCTCTGCCTTCGCGAGAGTTTTTCAAGGAGAGGCTATAAGCTCTTGAAATAAATTAAATCTTGATGTAATTTTGGCAAAAAAAAAAATAACTCGTAATCAGGAGAATTCAACAAGTACCAATGCAAAGTAAGAATAATACTGATGCTGGCTGCTGGCTGGCAGTGGTAATGATTATGTTATGATTTCATTTAAAAGTATTATTGAAAAAAAAATCCATCTTGTAATTTTCACACTGCATTACTTTACAAATACTCTCTCTTCTACACTTATAAACATATAAAAAAAACTTATTTTTATTGAGTATCAAAACTGGTTAGTGAAATCGCTAAGTAGTAATAACAATCATCATAATCATGAACAGAAAAAAGCGTTCACTGTCACTGGTAAATATTACAGTGTCGGCATTGGTTGTTTATTAGTGTTGTTCATTTTACAAGAACACTGATCCTTACAACCCCTTTCACAAAAGATAAAACTGGTAGACTCTCGTTAAACTCTTAGAGCATATAGTTTTCGCAACAAAATTACCGTAAAACAGGAAAATTACATAAAACATCATTCTCGATTTCTCTCATTTTGGTAAAAATATTAGGTTTTTTTTAGCAAAACAACAATCAAATATAATTTAATTTGTTAAAAGTTAAAGCCTAACGAGTCACGGGCTAAAGGCTTGTTCTCATATTTTTTCGTTTTAAACCATACTTTTTTTAATATAAATTTGTTTGTCAATTATTTTACCAAACTAATTGGCATGAGCTAAGTGACTAATGTTACAAGATGCATGCTAAATTTGTACAAATGTACCTTATATTATTATTAATTGTTTGTTTGACTGTAACATTACAACTTTAATAACGTATAGGTATTTGAAAGAAAGTGACAAGAACTTATTTTACAAACAGACCGTCAGTTTAATGACCTAAATTTCTTCAGAGTAACATAAACCATTGTTTACATTAATATTTTCATTTCCGCTATCATTCACCAATTGAAACATTATACTTGGACGAGTGGTGATGTTTTGACCTTTTTGTAATTAATTTATTGCAGATAAATAATACATCAGTCAATTTACATACGTCCAGGGAAATTTAATCTTATAAAATGCAAGTTTACATTACAAAAAAATTAACAATGGTGCTCCCTGTAGTTTTTCACATCATTACCTATAAATTTTGCAGTAAGGATATTTAGTATTTAGATTTAAATGTTTCCCATTTGTCTTTATTTTCATGTACACAAAAGTAGATCACCTTTAGGGAAAAGTCAAGGGTAGTTTAAAGGCTTCCGGTTAAACTAGTTTATTTATAAGACACAAGACACACATTGTTTGAATTAAAATACCTCTACAAGCACGGCAAACGTGTGTATTTTTACTCATCTTGGATCTTGTGAAAATTACTCACAATCAGACAGCAGCGAGAAGTTGCGAATTGTGTGTAGAATTGCGTTTGCGTGTGGTCTTGCGTATGTATATGTGGGTAAATACTTTATTAAACAAAATGTTTGCAGGTGATTTTATTTGAAATGCGTATGGCAAGTTAATTTTAGAGCATTGATGCTTGTTGGCGCCTGTTATCGTTCATACTTCAGACAAATAAAATGACTAATTACAAGTAATAATATCTCACACATATACTCATCTCGTTTGTTCAACACCCATACTTTCATCACCTACATACCAGCGTAACAGTACCAATAAATAATTGGCTTATAAATTACTTTAGCGGTACAGTTATGAGAAATTCAAATCTCTGCATATGATTATGAAATTCGTTGTCATTAATTTGCTTCTATTGTTGAGTTAATTAACTTATGCACATGCGATTAAATCGAATGGGAAAATGTAAATCAAAATGTTTTGTTTAGAAAGTATATTCATAATTCAAAATTTCCAATGTCATAAGAAAAATAAGAATTCATTTTTTATGCGTACAGACAATATAATACTCGACTAAATTGAGTAGTTACTTCAAATCAATTTCATTTTCATTCCAGTTTCCAATTAATTTAGTTTGCTACGCAAAACGTATTATATGTTTTTAATGTAGAAGCTGTTTGTTTCAAGATTTGCTTAAACTTTATATATACAAGGTAATATGCCTCTGTGTAGGCAGTTGCAAACTGATTATCTGCCAACCACCTGGCGCCTCAGTTTGCTATCAATTTTATCCAGTGGCATTATTACGGGATAGATTACATTACCAAGCAAATCTCGTCCATTTCAAGTCAGAAAGGCAGTTATTTTTATGATCTTTTGCCTCCTAAAGCAACAAGCAATTTACTAGAGAGGTGGGGTACCATTACGCATATGCATAACTTGGCTTGGGCATGGGCAAAAGGCACATTTAGCTCATTCGCAGTTACCAAAATGTATCGTGATTTTCAGGATAAATTTATTGCATTTTCCAGCCCACATTTATAACACAACGAGACAGTAAGTTTGAAGATGGGCCAAATTACATGTAGGTATATATGGACAGAAGCAGTTTATTTGGCACCCTTTCCATGTTTTTATCCTTTTTGTCAATCTGATTTACTCATTGCTCATGTTCTGTCAAATTAAAAGATGAGCAAAGTAGATGTTATCAGATCAATATAGTGGGCATAAAACCTAATGCATTATATCATTATCTACTAGATTGGACAGTTCTTGTCACAGACGGTCACAACACAACTTGTTTTTTATATATGTAGGCTTTTTGAGGTAATAAGTTTCGGATTTTTTTTTGATGGTGTTGCTATTTGAATTTAATGAATAGCCTAATTCAGGTAGGTAAGAAAATGCATACCTTTATATTAATCTAAATCCAATAAATGTGTCTGAAACCTGGGATGATCCACGTGACCATTTCGCTTGTACAAAAGTCGAAGGTCAGTTCAAATATTTCAATATTCCCAAAGTTGAAATTTAGAAATTAGAAACACACTTCACGAATTTGTAATTCAAATTTTTAAAGCACGTCACGAGTCAAAACAGTGAACTATTATTATTTTCTTGAATACTACCGTTGTTTCAGAGCTGCAAGCGTCTTTAAAAGCGTCGGCTTTATTTTATTCAGGCCAGTTATTCCAAAAAAAAAACTATTCACGGCATGCATACGAAATTCACAAAAAACGAGCAAGTGACAAGCAAGCAATGAGCCACAAAAAAATGCTGTCTACTTTTATCGTAAAAGAAAATTCCCTTCCTGTAAATAAAGTTGAAACCGGTCAGACTGAAGTCAGCGGATTGAATCCCGTGTGTATGTCGAATTTCTTAAAATGTGGCTTAAAAACAAGTATTTTTCCTAATTACTGACACGCATACAATTTTTTATGATTATCTATGCAAGGAAGATCCTTTCCTTGTGTTGCGTTGAAATATGAAATTGTAAAGATGTTTTATCTTTTTCTTATAAGAACTTTTCACCAAACTATCATCATCAAGATAAAAACCAGCCACAAGGCCTTAATCATAAAAATTATTTTTAAACAGAAATATTTACATAAGAAGGCAAATATATATAATATATCTTATAGCTCTACTCTTCTACTTCACTTACATCACATCACAACTTCGTAAATTCATATATCGAAGGAATAAAGTGTTGAATGAAAATATGCATGCAAAAAAGTTTTCCAACGGATTCAACAGCCCATACTTGATGGCAAGTCTATATTCTTCAAAATCTTGGCTTTTATGCGTCTGAAATCCGAAAGAAAGATGAGATGGAATGCTTTATCTTTGATCAGTTGTCAGTTGGCAAAATATTTAAAGACAAGATGTGCAATTTTTTTTTGTTTCCGTTTATTCTGGGAAATTAGTCATGAAGGAGAAACTGATTTTGCTCTTGTGTGAAATGGCAAGAATATCCACATTAAAGAGATTTAGGTTTCCACAGAATTTCAAACACAGGCATGTATATATCTTCTTATATGCAGAAAAACTTCACAATTCAAGTAGATGAAGATGAGCATGTATTGTGTATAAACATAAAACAAAGATCTCCACTCCAACTTCCGCTGTAGTCGCACTGCACTTGCTTTTGTTTTGCATATGTAGTGTGGTAACGTTTATCCTCGCAAAAGGCAATGTGGATGTCCTTGCGTAAAGCTCCCAAGATGAATATTAATGGACAAAAGGCGAATCTTCTTCGCGGATATGTATAATCTTCAATGTAACAATTTAGTGTACTAATAAAGTGTGGGGGATCAATGATGATTATGATTACAATAATAAAATTTTTGGTGTGATGAGTTTGGAACGAATATGGTTATTAATAACTTCATTAATCAAGTTTCACCTCCCAAAAGTAATTTCTTTGTAATAATAACTAACTATACACATTAAATTTCCACCTCTTCATTTTACAATCTATACTTAGTAATTGTCCATTATTTCTTTTGGCTAAAACGAAACATATTATCACAAACTTCCATTGAAATTTCGTTCGTGACCTAAATGAAAAAGTGAATATTTCTGAGTTTGATATGGTGTTGAAGCTAAATGCTTACACAATCCACATGTTCATGCACAAAAAAACACTGTTTCAACACATAAATATATACACTTTGTGCATAATATGTGTACGTACGGCTAATATTATATCAAACTCAACGCTGAAAGTTTCGCTGCCACCACACACACTTGGTTTACTGAAACTGAAACAACAATGAAAACAGACTTGAATTGAAATTCGTAATTTTTTTCACTTCCTGGATTCTTTTCATAAGCAAATTTGCTAATCCCGAATTGGCAAGCTTACACATAAATACTCAACTGACACAAAGGCCGCTTCAAGTTAACACCGTTGCTGAGCTGCGTTGTCGTTTTTGCTTGCAGGCCGAGGAAAATTCTCAACTATTTATAAAATTTGCTGTGTATTTGTGGATCGCAAACATTCACATAACATCTTCAAATCACAAGTACACCATCAACAGAAAAAAAGTACGTTTATGAGCAGAGCCACAGGGGTTACAAATAAAATGAGGTCGTAGTTTCATACAACCATCAAAAGATTACAATAACAACAACTTTGTGTCCTGTTTTCCCTAAAAATTCCTCCAGTTTACTCCACACAAATGAGCGATGATGATAAAAGATGAAGAAGGCACTGCAGTGTTTTTTTTTTGGTTATTGCTCTCAAAAGGAGACTAAAAGTTATTTTGTTGTTTGCATGAAGACAAACATACACCTTCACATTCACAATGATTTGTGTAGTAAAAAAATGTAAAGCAAAATCTCTCTAAAAAAAGTTATTTTACATGAGCGAGCTCTTGACACTGACAGCCTGAACCACAACCATCGTCATCCAACAATTGGGCAAGCATAGAAATAACTAAACCGTCTTACGATGTAGGCACAGGTTGTAGTTGTAAATTGTAAAGACAAACCTCATCTTTAACATAAACAGGTTGTCAGTGAACAATTTTTTTTCATGGGTACATGTGCATTGAAATTCAAGGTATAAAATATACTAACAGTCAGTCTAACAGACAAATATATTTTCATTATTGGGGTTTGCTTGCATTGTGTATGGTTCATTATTGTGCACTGGCTCAAGTTTGTTACCTTTTTTCATATGAGTTGTTTTACAGACTAGTTTAATATTACGTACAAAATATTATGCTCATGTGTGGAGTGTGGAAAATGCAAGCATTGTAAGGTGTCTTCAGTTACCTACCTGGATTAGATTGAATTGAATCAGCTCAAATACATACATATACACATAATGCAAGTAAACATTGTAGCCAACAACCCCTAGCCAACCTTGCGGGTCAACAAAGCAAGGTATATAACAGGTATGTTTTTTTCTACCTGTGTAACAAACAAAAAATTTCTACGATGAGATGCATAGCCTGATGAGGTAAGTATGATGGTATGAAAGACATTCACTCATATACAATGTACATCGTTCGTATTACATGAAAAACCAACCCCTAATGAACAATTCTCAACTTTATGTTTACACCTTTTACTATTCTTAACATTTACAATTAAAGCTTATATGGTATGCTTATATTGTAAACATTCTTTCTTCGAAAGTGTTTGCTATTATTATAAAAGAAGCGCACAGATTTCAGAATTAATACTGATGCTGGTGACTAGTTTTTGTGAAGATTGGAGATGGTTGAAAAATACTCACGTAATGTAACATTGTATTTTGAGAGAAGATTCATTTATTTAGAGTATATGTACAATCATGCAATGCAATGATTTGAGTTTAAGGTATATCATAGAGAATATGTGAATCGCATCTTTTGTATGACAATCCTATTAAATCGCTATTCATGCTAAATTTCTTTGCATATTTTTATACGTAAGGGATACATTACTTAAATGAGAATATAACAGAATTATTCTAAGAGATCATAATATATTAACGAATTTGTCCGTAAGATGATGGTTTAGTTATAGTGGTTTGTGTGATACAGTTGAGAATTACATGATAATATTTACGTTTGCATATAAAACCGATTCTCAGTCATCGGCTTAGAAGAATCTTGTATCTTTATGAGTCTTCTATGAATACTGATTACAAAGAGTAGGAACATCGTCAAGTGGATTATAAGTTGTAGAAACGCTAGCGCACATACATAATGTAGATTTGATTTTTAGCTATCCGTGTTCCGTATGTACGATTTGTATGAAGCATGGCATTGCATAACATTAAATCATAAAACCACCAATCAGTCTACTGCATTCTACAATGTATGCATTAATGATCGTAAATAGTGATCAACGATCAACAAACACATTATACATATTATGTACCTGTATGACCACATGTACATTATAGATTTAAGATAAAATAGTATTTTGTTGCATTTAAGCAATGATTGTTCTTATCGTTAGTGATTTGTACTCACAAACTGACAATCATACTAACATACATATGAAAATTACGATTTTTATGCGGTTACAATTTACAACTCATAATGAGGAAGCAAGCGTTGGTTTTATGGAATTTCACACGATTTGAGAGCAAATGAACATATATGTGACATCGTTGACTTGCATCATAAAATAATATACGTAGTAATACTCACTTCAATTAGTTTGATACACTATGCATCTTCATGACTTTCCTTAAATAATTCCGGTGATAATTATAGAATAAGTTTGATAGCTTACTGAGAAACTTGCAAAGCGGACTTGCATGACTTTGACTGTACGCTTCTCTGGTAATTTGTAATGATGGTGATGATTGAATGAGTCATATCATAAAAATTAGACTGTTTTCTCTTTTACAGACAAGACATACTTAAAAATTGAATATGAAATTGCAATGAGTTTTAGTTTGCCTGCAGCATTTGCCTAGGCTTGCTTTCGTCATTCGTTGCTTATTCACCTGCTGGTGGTAGCATATAGAACAGACAAACATACATAAGTGCATATAATAGGCAGGGGTTTCCTTCCGTGTCCATCCATGTAAATGTAAAATAGGAAATGAAATTTCACTTGAGACAAATTCGATTAACGATAAGTTTGGACTTATGCACGCATGAGGCAGGTGGTCATTCTCCTCTTGAATATTGAGAAATGAGAAGTATGAAAAAAATACTTTACAAAAATCCAACTATTCTTTCCCCCTTGTCTCTATTCTGTATTTGTCATCCCCATATTTTTCCTACAAAAGCGCAACTGTTTTTTTTTACAAATGATTCAATAACTCAAAAAGGGTATTATAGCTTTAACTTATGACCATGCTTACTCACATCCCACTTTACTTTTTAGTTAAGGCGAGTTGATATGTAGAAACACAAGCATTACTGTATTGCAAAGCAAGACAGCGGTGGCAGTCGTGGCAAACAGGATTTTTATATGCTGTTTTGGTCGTTACACCCTCGAGCGTTCTCCACCTGCCAGTTGCTCTAGTATTTAGTACCATGTAGAATTCGATTCTTACCCGTACCCTTAGTAATGATCAATTTTTGTTGTTCCTGGTAGTTTCAGGTTTTCCTTTGTGAGCTAGAAAATGGTTCGGTTGAAAAAGTTCTTTCAAATTCATAATTTCATGTACCTAACTTGCTTGTCTAGCCCTAGCCAAACCATGGACTTGCTTGGTATGGATGATGACCTAGATATTCTTTCGGAACTGAACCCTAGTGGCAGCTAAGTTTTGTCAAAGGTTATTATGTATAGTTAATAAAGTATGCTGTTTAACAACTAAATATCCGACACTTAATGGATTCGACAGTGAACTAAAGACTATCAAATGCAATGTGATTATATGATTCACAGAAATCATGAAAACAAATGTACAATCAGTAATTCTAACTTGGATATGTTAGATGAGGTTCTTGCAGGTTGGGCATTAAAAGGATGGATCGATGGATGTTAAATTCGAAAAACATCAATTATGCAAATAGTTTTTATTAATTTTGGTTTGATTTTTCGAAAATATTTCACTTTTTATTTATTCACATTTTAAAAAACTAATTTGCTATAAATCCATATTCTTGTTATTTTGACTCTAATACCCAATATTAATATTATGTTGGACCGTGATGTATATTAAATTTTCTCATAAATGCAAGGTATTATTTTCATATTTTTTCACCATTTATTTTATGGAATTTTAGTGATTAAAAATCTCGGTCTAGGACATACTTAACCCTAAAATACTTATTTTAAATTACAGGGGAATGCATCGTTTTGTACATTTATCTAAATATAAACTAGGAATATTTAGGCAAAATGACTCTATATTTGATCCCTACCCCAAACCCGTATGAAAGTTAAAGTAATCAGGCATTCAATTTGTATTCTTCTGTTTAATAATCACATTTAACTGAATCGAGCAAGCGCTGGCGCTGATACAATTTCTAGCCCAGGTGGTTTCTCCTTATGCTATGGACGTTTTATGAATCAGTCTCTCGGATGTTCTAATATTTTCGCCTTCTGTAACGCCGTTGCATGTAGCTTCACATGACCTCAGCGTGGATCCCTCGTTGTCACATCTGGCGAGTTCCTCTCTCACGAATTCAGCCAACTTATCAGGAAAATCTTTGACGCCTTCATAACCTGCAACATAAATTAATACATTAAATGACAATTAAAATAAATATTGTTTCATCAAAATATTGATTTGAGTTGGAAAGCAATTTTACCTGGAAATCTATGATCATAGAAGAACAGTCCAGGTAAAAGATAAAGCAAATGATTAAGAGTAAAATATATCAAATTCATTAAAAGTATTAAAAGTTTTTACATGCTTTAATATTTCAACGTTATACACATAAAATTCACTTACGCATTTATATCCACGACTGCTAATCTATAAATAAACGATGAGTGTTAAATATAAAATCAATATTCGTAATGTCAAATTTATGATTCATTAGTAAATGCATTTATCTAAAAATTATGGTTTACTAACCGAGCTGTGGCTTCTTCCACAATGACATCTACCCCAAACAGGCCAAGTCCCATGCTTTCTCTAATAGACTGGACGATACGGCTAAGCAATTTAGGACATGGAGGAAAAGGCTGATGACCATTAGCACTACCTGAAGCTTGAATCGCTAATTGGCTGGAAGAGTTTGCTTTTGATACTTCTCCGCCATCAAAATGTATGGGTGTCATTTCTATTAAAAAGTTCATACTTAAGTAGACGAACAGAAGGTTCGAGCGATAAAAGTGATTTGATCAGAACATACCTTCACAGTCGTAAAAGTTTCTAATTGAAGGTCTTAAAACTGTAGTATAACTTTCTCCAATGACAAATAATTTATAGAGGGCGGCATTATGATTAACAAAAGTTTGTACAACGCATGGATAAACAACCTCTTTCAAACCTTCTTCGTTAAAAATAAGAGTCATCTACAAATTATAAAAGAAATATTTAAGTAACAAGTATATAACGGCCAGAAGGGCATTGTTTGAGAAATTTTCCCTACTTGGTGAGCAGAAGTCGATCCGTGTGCCACCACCGGTTTACAAACTAGAAACGACAAAATAGAAATGATAAATGTAAAGAAATTCTTCCAAATCGGACAAAACTAATACACAAATTAATAGCATACCTGCTGGAAAACGAATGTTAGACTTCCGCAATAGGTGAATATTTCTCTCAAGCTGATCTGTTTCTAGTTCAACAAACTGAGGAACAAAAACGGCAGTCTCTGCAAAGAAAATTACACCGAGTTCAATAATTACAATTAAACTAGGTACATATCTGAAACTACAAGACGAAGTAATTTTATTTACCTTACCTTGGTTAAAAAGCTGACATTTGCTGATAATACAATAAGTTTTGTAACGGTTAATTAAAAGGCGAAGGCGTTCCATGGAGTCTATCACCACCATATTTGGATTATCACGGAGATACGTTTCAAAATAATTTAGCAGCTTCTCCGCCTATTAAGCAAGTATAGCATAACTGTCAGTTGTCAAACCTTTCTGATACACAAGTACGAATATACTTGTTGCTAATTTGCGTTTTACCTCTTTATCTCCCAATTCAGCTTTTGCGATGAAATCAGTTAATTTGTGAAGAATTCCATGAAACGGTCCTTGGGCTTCCAATGGCTTAGACAAGTCGATCTGAAGATTACATTTATAATATTAAGCGATTTGTTAACACTGACATAAGGAAAATGCATATACATATTATCATTAAGCAATCCACAAAGGATTATTTTAAAATTTACCTTAACTGGCTCTATGCTTCTTTCTCTGCATACGCAAATAATAAAACAATACAAAGTTAAAAAGTGTAAAGTACTTTGCTTGTACCTAAAACTTGTATTCCAGAAAAGAAGAGAAACATAAAATGAACATAACATACCGAAAGGCATCTTCTATGTCTGAAAATGACAGCTTTTTGCACTTCTTCTGACTTAACCAATAACCCAAACGTTTTTTAGGTTCCGACATATTTAACGATGATTACTACAAGAACGGAATAATATCCAATCCAGAGGTTTGTTTGAAAACTGAAATGAGCAAGTACATAAAACAAACTAAGTTCATTGTTAGTTAATACTATTATCTGCTAATCATCTTATTACAAAAATTAATGCACCACAAATCACCCTTATTTTTAAACGACAACTTCAGAAGAATTTCAAACACTTCATTATACTTTTTAAAAACACATGCACCTACTCATATGATGCAAGCAATAAGATGCTTTTACACTTCCGAGTCAGCTGTGTCATCTGTCAGGTATCTTGTACTTTTGTCACGGCTCACAACACATTTTCCAAAAATGTAAACAAGCATAAAGCTAAAACTAAACACTAAACCATTAACCCTGAACAATTAATCACCCACCAACTCCACTACCCTAAGCCACCTCATAAAAATGAGATGTCGATGTCAACTAATTATTGATGTCATATTGATTGTTTAAAATGTGTTTTAATCAAGAAAATCTAAAAATCCGGTTGCTTTAATTATGATAATTTATGAATTACAATCGAAACTACAGAAATTGAGCATAATCCTTTTTCACAATTAAAATTGGAGCAATAAGAATTTCTTCAAAAGTTAAAAGGCATTTTTCTCATCCCCATCTGTCAGTGGACGCCACACAGCAAGTTTAGGCGGCTCAGTCGCCTAAATTTGAGTTGGCAGATTTAGGCTGTAAAGTCGCCTATTTAGGCGACTGCTGCCTAAATTGGAGTTTTGTTGTTGCAAGTTTAGGCAGTGAAAACGCAGGTTTAGGCGGTTTTACAATCTAAATGCACTTTTGACGTCGAAGACATGGTTGACCATCTAATACGATGTCACCATTAGAAAGAGCGACCTTTCTTTCATATATACAGAATTAAACAACGAAAATCTATCGTAGAAATTTATAAATGGGATGGCTGAATGAACCAGTATCGAAGTTTTTTTTTCCTTAAAACCAGGAATAGCGAAGAAGCTGAAAACACTTCTTTGTCAATAACTACTGTTCAGTACATCAGTAAGTAATTGCAACAAAGCAT
>JAQIWN010000062.1:0-62458 GCA_034699025.1 Entomobrya cf. arborea Gr-Col-00668 | reverse complement strand
AAAAATGTGTTTTGTTTATCATGAATTTGTTTATTGTTAAAAGCATAAACATGTTTAAAAACGAATGTTTAAACATGTTTAAACGTGTTTTTGTTTAACAAATGAATTACTACATAAAAACAATCGCAGTGATGTAAAAATTCTAAAGGGAAGATTATGGATGGCATTGTTGCATGAAAAAGATACAGATAAGTATGCTGAGTTGGTTACTTAGGTGTAAGTAATTTATGTGGTGATATGATGGATCTTCAGCACTGCATACACAGTCGTGGCGTCGTCATAGCCGTAGTATAACCATGTGTACTGTACCACATCAACTAATTATGTTGAACGTTTTGTTTCTCTTAAGTTTTTTTCTTAAACGCAAATCCAGAAGAAAAACATTATTAACTTGTTCGTGTCTTGTAATTTTTTTGTGTATATAATGATCAGATCATGTAGTATATTTTTTGGTTACGCTTAAAATGTTTCATGTGATGTATGTGCACTATGGTGCATTTTTAATGCAGTCAAGTTTTTTGGCAGGAAGATGGAAGATCAAAAAATGAACATAATTGAACCATTTTCCATTTTCAAGTCATCTTCCATTCTTACATTTATTAAAGTAAAATTCGGTACATTGTCGTAAACCAAAATGCTTGGTAACTTGGTTATAAACCAAATACCTTTAAGCTTAAACTTATTTACTTGACTTAAGTAAAAACAGACAAAATTTTCTTAATATTTTCAATATTTTTCGGTGTAGGAGGAGGAGAAGCATAGTTTTTATTTGTGCAAAAAAATATAATGATGCACTTTTAAATCTTTTATGACTTTTCTAAATTAGATATTTTTTTTGAATTTTTTGTCTTGATTTTTCTGGTAAATACATGCTTGCATGACCTTGTCTTTTTTATTGTTGTGTTATGTCTATTCTCTCTACACACTAGTTACTCAATTTTTTAAACAAAATGTACAACTACAATCCTATTTCCACAGAACAGTGACAACAACATTTGCAACTCACGATCAAGTCAATTCATAATTCAATACAAACAAAATCACTTTGTTGTGAGTAGGGTAAAGGTTGTGAGTTGAGCTCCGCACACCGCATGTCACTTGTTCAGTCACATTTAAGCGATTTTTTTTCTGACTCCAGGCTAAAACGTGGCTTTTATATTTTAATACTTTGCAAAAATTACAACTCAACTTAACATTTCCTGCTACATAATAAATATATGTATGCATGCATCCTTTTGACTTTTGAATCGTGAACTCGGCATTTGTTTTTTTTTGCGTCACGATCATTCTACTGTGTGCAAATCGTGAGTAAGTCTCTGTATTGCAATTTTTAGTTCACATTAGGCTTAGACTAAATACATAGCACAAGAAGTAAAATCATTAGATTTTTATTTTTATTGACCATGAGTTTAGTACGCGGAAGAACGGAAGTATCAAGAAGGGCATGATAATGAATCAAACTTAACATGCTATCTATAAAATAAATTCATGCATATTTTGTACCTATCAACAGTACCAACCATACAGTTCTTTCTTGATATTCCTTAAAAAATAAAATGGAGGACCACAATGAAACAAAAAATATATAATGTACTGATGCTGACATTACATAACATGAATCTCTCACAATAACAAATGAATCGATTACACTTACAAAATAATACTGTGACAAAGGTACAGGGAGAGATTAGCCAGGACTTAATTTCAACTTATCATAATCTTATCAGTTTTTTTTGTTACGTTCTTCGTCAGCAACAGTCAAGTAGGATGATAACAGCAGCAAAATCATGTTCAAATCCAACTTGTGTCCTGTAATCTATCATTGATGTAGATAAATATGATTGGTTGCTAACGTGCTGCCACTTGACTAGGTACTGCTGCTGATATTCATATAAACTAAGGCAAGCGTACTGCATACCTATGTGGTTGATTGATATGATGATGATTCATGATGCACATAGTTACGGTGAAAAGAAATTCCTTTTACTAAATTACAGGTGTGTAGTAAGTAGTAGATAGTGTTATTATTGTTGTATATTTATCTTCTGTTGTCTGTAATTGTCAATCAGTTAATCTGCCCATAATGAAAAAAAAACATTACTATGACTGACTATATGGCTGGTGGACTTTTGTGATGGGTTAGCTTAATGATGATAAATGTGAAAATAAAAAGTTTCCATTGTCATGATGATATTTTCTTGATATACTTTTTACATACACACAAACAATATATGTAAGGGTACAAGCCAAGGAGAAGCAGCCGATAAAGTAGATCAGACAATTATTGAATTGTTCAGCGTGCGAAATGCAAAATCGCCATCGCCAGTAACAAAATACTTTTTTGCTGATTTGATTACTGTGCAGTGCACTCACAATCAGAATCAGAGTTGAGTGAATGTGCTTGAGACAATTTCTTTTTTATCATATCATGACATGAATAAACTATATGACGTGTTTAAATACCCTCTTCTCACAAACACATAACACCACACAGTGATAAGAAAATTGTGCAGAATATGTACGCACACACACACATTCATTTTCTTTCTAAAAATAATTATAACTTGTGTTGATTGTAGGCAACACTAACTTCTTTATGGAAATGTTCGGTATTGTCTGTGTTATGTTGCTTTATGTTCATCTGGAAAGTCTGTAATTTTACTAGCTGCAAAGGGTAACGTCCAAAAAATAAAAATGGCAATGCTAATAATTACGATAAAGTAGTAAGTTTGCTGGCCAAGGCTTAAAGAAACATAAATTTTTAGTCGATGATGCGCTACTATCCCCTTATTTGATCTGTGGACCAACATTTCATACATTTTCAATAATATTTATCTTTCTATCAAATAATTGCAATGATGCAA
This sequence comes from Entomobrya cf. arborea Gr-Col-00668, assembly GCA_034699025.1. Taxonomy (NCBI): domain Eukaryota; kingdom Metazoa; phylum Arthropoda; class Collembola; order Entomobryomorpha; family Entomobryidae; genus Entomobrya; species Entomobrya cf. arborea Gr-Col-00668. The sequence continues at coordinate 59,594 of JAQIWN010000062.1, read as the reverse complement.
GTCGATTTTTTTTGGATATAAGGTTAGTGAACTCAGGTTTTGGTGGTGGTGGTGATGATCTGGTGATTGTATGTTTTCTTACGCAACACATCGTCATCATCAACGTATTAAAAAATATTTCAATTGACACTCAATCAAGACAAGAGTCATCATCATCATTGCCATCAGAGGACTTGACTAATAATGTATAGTAATAATAATAATAACGAGATGAACATAATACTAGAGCTAAATGTACAAGATGATGAAGCAATACAGGACGAGGAGAGGATCAGTGACAGATGAAGAACTTTTTAGAATTGCTGCGTTGGCTGATGAGATGAACATGGTGGCGGATGAGGTTCTGAAATTTTCTATCAAAACAATAGGCCACAAATCAAAATTACTGCTTGTACTTTTTTCATTTTTTTATACACCTTCAAACACCTTGCATAGCAGACTATAGTATGTAAAACGGTACTACTCCCAATTTTTTTTGTTGGACTGCTAGGTTATGTTTAATTTTATGCATTGTATTTTGAATTGGGTGAAGTTGGGCGCTAATAATATGATTCTTGAAATGAATAACAAGTGATTAAAATGCAAAAACTGAGGATAAGTGGAACAAAAATAAAGTAGTGTGGGAGGAGGAGGATGAGAAGGAATTCACGTCATTTTTTATGATTAATATAAACAGTTTTATTTTTACATGTACGGCATTAATTAGTTAATGGCAAAATATAGTTCAATCCATGCTGGAAAACAAGTTAAATTAAATTTATAATGTAATCGACACGACCTTCCTGGACTAATTTATTGGAGTTGGCATCTTTGCATTTATGAAGATAAAGGGTTATTTAATTTTACCAAATAATGCAATAGTTGTACTCTAGACCAATTTTTGGCTGGCGTCATTACAAAAGTTTAAAGCGTAACCACAGACAGACCAGATTCCAGACTAGATCAATTATATTTAAACCTGCTTCTGGCTGGGTGGTTAGTTTTTAAGTACAAATTGAGATGTTTTAGTCTAACATTGCGTTGAACTAATTTCATGGTTTCCAATAAATACACATAATGTATAATGCCATTTATATATTGTATAATAACCCTGAATCACCACAACCACATTTTACAGCACCAAAAATTGCTTTTAAATTGCTTTTCAAAGTGGAAACTATATAATCTGTTGTTTTCATTTCTTTTAATTAAAAATCATTTAAATTATTTAAATTTCAGTTTAAAAAATACCGATAGTTAAATGTTTAGAATATTGTTTAAACTCGCTTTGTTCTAAGTTTTATACCAATCATCATTTTAAATGCTAAAAAGTTTTTTAAAAAATGTATAATGCAACTCTTTAAATTTTGCCCTTAAAATCTCGCACATCTGCACTCTGAGTTTTACTAACAGCACACAATTGTATTTTTATGACGGAACAATCATGATTACATGGTAAAAATAAATTTAATATGCTTGTTTGTCATAACATGTCGGCAATTATCAAATTAAATATGTAATGCATGCAAGCTAGCACTTTTTTGTCTCAAGTAGTTTTTTTCTTCCTTTTTTTAAAATTGTTGAATTGAATAATCAGAACGGTTGACAAAAGTAAACAGACAAAGAAAAATAAGCAGCATACCACACCAGCCAGACAAAGAGGAAAGAAGTTGCTTCACCAATACCTGTTTTGTCTGCTCCTGTTATCATAATCAAATTAAGAGTAGAGTTTTGAGTGAGAGTGAAATTTGAAATTAATTTTTTTTGGGTAATTTTACATGCCTCTTCTTAACAACTTATGAAGTTAGCTAGGTAGCACAGGTTATAAAAACTGTTAATCAAACAAACCTACTTTTTGCTCGCAATTCTGACACTCTATTTGTTAAAATGTTAACATCACCGGGTATACTAACTCACTGCAGTGTCGTCATGGTTGCTTATGTAAGTAGATCTCTTGACTTGAGCCGAACACTTTCAAACCAAAAAGTAATTAAATTTTGCGGCTATTAAGTCAAACATTCTTGACGACTTGAGATACCGTGAAATATGAGTACGCATGGGCACACAAAAAACGAATGTAATATGTAATCTTAAAGGAATAAAGTTGTACTACACGTACCACACCTAAGTCATCTATTTATTTTTTTATGTTACACAAAATATTTTACAAACTGATTGGTATTTTTTTCTTCCTTCATTTTATTCCTTTACACACAATCACAGTGAGCGATCACGTTTTGCAGTTGATTTTCAAAAAAAAAATATATAAATATATACCTATATATCTTCCGACAGAAATAATCGTAAAATTATGCGTGCTGGGGTCCTACTTCTCCATTCAGCTTTTCAGGAATTCGCAAATAATTTACGAGTGAGTTAAATTGTTGTCATAGGTACTTTTGTTTGTTTGTGATCATCTCCATTCATTGTTGGCAGGATCATGTACAACAGCATGAAACTCAATGGGACGTGCTTTCTAAAACAGAATCACGCGTGGTTATGTGTGCATTGTGCACTAGACAATTTTTTGAAAATTTGTTTGGACAGGAGCACAGAAGGGGACACGTCATGTCCGTTGTTATTTCTCTGTATAACGGCGTATCTAAGTAGCACGAATTTTCAATACAACAGTATATTCGTCATAATGGTTGTATTCATTAAGTAAACTGTATTGATTTAAGGTGTTATAAGGAGAAACTGGTTCATAAGAGGTAGCGAATGATCTAAGTGGATAGATCAACTTGGCATGCATTTTTACAAATTACAAACAAGTCATCTATTACATTATTCAAAAGCGATAATAACAGGAATTCGATTACTTTGCTTGCATCTGTAAATAAGCAAGGGTAATTCTTAAGTCTAAACTGTCATATATACACGACTCACGCGTGTAGACAAAAAGTGTCAAAATATTTAAATTAGCTGGTAGTTAATTATGAGATAAATCAGATGATAAATAAATATATGTCAAGTGAGGTGAAGAAAAATTTGATTGAATTTTGTTTTCTTGTGTTTTTTCTTTCAGAGCAAAGACAATTCATTGAGCAAGGACAGCAAAAGAAACATGAATAATGGCTACATGAACTCGTTGGAAGATGAAGTGAGTTCTTCAGGTGGACCATCCCCAACACCTCCTGGCAGCTCGGCGTCCCCATCACCAACACCCATTTTGCAGCCAAGCAGACCCATGAAAAGTTCCAATGGGAATGGGTTAGATTTGAACATGACCGCTCAAGAAATGCGAGCCATGTTGGCAGCCAGGAAGAAAGAAAAAATGGATCCAAAGACCCAAAAGATTGATTTGAAAAAGAAGTATGACATTGTTCAAACTTTGTAGAGAGAGACAGAATACGCCAGCAACAAATCTATAAATAATTAAGAATTAAAAATCCAGTTTTTAATGATGAGCTTCAGTTCCTTTTTCTTCGGTAATATTAATATTCATATAATCGAGGTATTCATTGTTTCTGTAAATAATTATTGATTACTATATGCTAATTATGTATATCAAGTAATAAATAAAAAATCTTCATTGACCCTATTTTCAGCCAGTAAAAACATAAGTATAAACTCTAAGTTAAAATTGATAGTTGCGGAAATTTTATAGTGGCCTTTAATATCAGGGAATCCCTAATTTCAGTTTTTTTACTATATTTCTTCTTGATTTTCTCTCTCGCCTAATTTTTACCTTATAAAAATTTAATTGTATGTATTTGGTTAAATTTTTGGTATTTCAAAGGTTACTTATGTTTTCCATCACAGGCCCAGCAATATTTTTCATGGGATTGAAAGCTTGAGTTTTGAAATTGTTTTTCACCGTATCTACTCCATCCACCCAATTAGTTGTTTTAGGTCCACAATGGTGGGTCTTATTGTATTTTTGAAAAACATTGTTACTTTTAGTTCCACCAATGTAAATAAATATATTATATTTTGTGTTGAAAATTTTAAGAATAAGAATTTCTTCGACGATGGTACAGGGCTATATATGAAAATTACTTTTCAAATGCCTTAAATTTTTAGATTTTGAATTTAATTGGTAAAGCGTTAAAACAAAGTCGAGGAACTTGGAACTTTTTTGATAAAATTCTACAACGAAATGTTTAATACACTAACTGAAACGCAATGAGAATTTAGTTAAGAAAGTTAAGCCTACACTAAGGTCAGATTTAACTGTATATGTTAAATTTTGTTTAAGATATACAATATCTGTTTGTATAATACATATGCAATATTATAGTTGAAATATTCTAATTGTAAGCGTATACTATAAGGCGTGTTTCATAATGAGTAGTTATACTATATATAGCTGATTAATGCCAAAATGCATGGAACTGGCTAATGATTAAATGACGAATTCTAATTAGGTGATACAATTAACGTTATGGGTATTACAAAGTATTTTCTTAAAATGTACGCATACAAATAGATTGTAAATTAGAAGCAAAGAAATTGCGTATTTTAAAAGCTACGTCAGTAATGACATTTTTTCTTTCACATTTTTATGCTCTTGGCAGGTAAAACGCTGTTGCCAAAATTCCAAAAATTAACAAGTTCAAAAGAGGTAAAATCATTTTTCTGTATTTAAAAAAATCATTGGTTTTAGATTTGAGACTACACTTGTTTTAATCGCAGCATTTATGAGAAACATTTATTCTAAAATTGAACAATTCCCGGTGTCAAAAGTTTCTCATTACTTATCAGATGTCAGTTGAAGTTTAAAATAAAAATCGATTTGAAATATTGTATACAAACTAATATAATACTTGAGTGAGTTAGATTTCAACCAAGAATAAAAAGTCTTGATTTATCAAAATCCAAGAATAACTTTGTATCCATTTTTAATTCTGAATGATAAATATGCAAACATGCAAAAAACCGTGCAATGGCCTACACTACAATTATAATGTAAGAACTTGTTCTAAGACGAGGACTTTTTTTTGTAATAAAAGTGGATTTTGATCTGTTAAGAGCACGAACTTTTGATTTGGTTCTTATTAAGATGAATGTATAATTAAAATAGATTGTGTTAAAAATGTTTCTTTGAAAAATGTAAATAACGGTCACTGTTACGGTTTTTCGAAGTGTGGGACTTTCGTCGATTTTTAATTTTAATAAGTTGCAGTATGATTGACTTTGTATATTCGAAATTTTTCATTAATTCTTGTGAATGACTACAATGTAATTTTGTTCCTTAAAAAATTGTAATAAAAAAGAAAAAGAAATAAATTTCTAAAAATTACCTGTTCAAAGTTAAGATTCAAATGTCCTTTTTCGCAATTTATGAATTATGGCCACAATTTCCAGGAGGATGACAAAAAACCATTTGATGAAAACAATAAGAAACTCGTGCATTCAATTATTGTATCAAGTTAATAACTTAATTGCATTTTCACTCTTAATTTTTGTTTATTCAAATATATTACATGAACAATATTTACTACTATGAATTATGAAGTATTTTTTCTTTTGAAGAATCTTCCAAATTTTACACATCAATTTAAAGTTGTCTAAAATATAGTAAGACTTCTTTATTTTCCTTTGATGATTTTTGTGCTGCTAAATTCCACATTCACATAATTTTAAAATAAAAAACAGGCCGTAATTACGAGTTTGTTTATCTTTCTAAAATAATAATTTATAGCGTGCATGTATGTACTTATGTACGTATATGTGATCTTTACGTATGTAAATACTTTTACTTTTTGGAATCACATTAATAAATTGTTTGTGTTTGTTCGAGTGATGTAGTTTGATTGTACATCGTAGACTTTTGTGGCTTATTAGAATTATTTCATCATAAATTAGTTATGTAGGAGGTCTTAACTATTATTATTGATTTTAAAGTTAAGTTCTAGCTCATTTTTCTGAATGACTTGTCATAAAAGCTGCAATTTGGTTAGACCTATTGTATGACCATTTACTAGAACTACTTTTTTCTCCGTTTTCCTCATTCTTTAGCACTTCACTAATTCATAACAGAGAATCTTATTACAATAATACCTTTCCTTTTGGATAATCTTCTTCGTCAAGACTCAAAATGGGAAATCTCAGTTTTTATTGCTAACACGGTCTATAGTTTTGGAAGGTGCATAGAAGAATGTTCAGTTCTTTATTGTTTATCGAAATACTGAATGAAGTATTTCTGTTAATGCAGAGAAAATATTTTTTTAGAAAAAATAATGCAATAAATGATGTTGGGGTTCGGGCTTTTTAAAACTCAATTTAAACGTTCGAATTGTTAATTGGTAGAACTCCTGAACGAACTAAAAGAATTCACTTTAAGTTCCTTTTTGATTCAATATCCCTAAGCAAAGTTGTAATTCTCAAAAACGTTTCAAAAGGTAGTAATATAAGGCCAGTCGCCAAATGTCATGTTGACTACGCTAATAATCTCATTGTTCCGCAAACTACATTTTACTTTATCTGGTCTGGTCTCTTGGTGAGACGTATCAATTTAGATTAAAACTCTTGTAAAACGTTCTGGTTGAACGGCACAAATTACAATTGCTGAGATGAAGGCATTCTTCTTGAATCCTGTATTGTCCCAGTTGTTTCACTTTTACAAAGTTTTGCACGATTTCAAATTATTTATTGATTTTAAGGGCTACTTTATTATTGCCTTAGGAAAGAGTTCCGCTCATCGTTACACTATTCTCGATGAAATCTAAATATCTAATATTATCCTTCTGTATGCTTCAAATTCAAAAAAAAATATTCTCAGTTTACCACTGTATTACTAATTTTATAATTACAGCTTTTTGACAATTCATTTCAATATTATGGATTTTTAACCACCAGAACAATAAAAAATGTAACTTGAACTAACTATTTTAAAACTGATTCATATGGAACAAGATTGCATGAAAACTTTGATCGAATAAGATCAAATACGATTTACGATTATAAAGAGCTGAAAAACTATTTAACAAATCTCTAATTGATGAACACACAATGTTTGCAAATAGAATATTAAAGTTCACTGTCAATTTTACTTTTTACGCAGCAGTAATAGTAAATGTAATTTCAATTCAGCATATCTTTTGTTGCTGGCTTTATATTTATATTATGAATAATCAGCATAAAAAGTGAACGTATGAATTAGGTTTGTATGTGTTTAAATAAGTCCATTTTTTAGACTTTGAATAGCGCCTAAATAACTGAACATGCCTTATTTTTTACATTCGTGTGTGAAATTGGTGCACTGTATTATAGCCCCATTAGTTACTGGAATGAAAGCCTATAATGGGACGAAAAATAAAGTAAAACCTATCATTTATTTTTTATTTCCGGATGAAAATTCTTAAACAAATCAGGTAATCTCATATCAAGTTTCCCTGTATGTATTGTCAGTAATAACAATAATAATCTCAAATATTCATAAATAATAATCATAGTAACAACCTTAAACTTGTAATAATCCTAGTAATTATAATTTAATTATCATGTAAATAACAATAATAAAAAATTAATTTGTTGAGTTAAATGATAATTATATTTTTTATGTGAAACAGTGAAAAAAGTTAAGATTTTAAAATAATAACACTCACTATTTGCGCCTATATCTGGTTAAGCTAAGTGTGTAGCAGCCCTATTACCGTTGTTGAAAGCGGAGAATAATTAAAATAAGTGTGTATAAAGTGTAGCAAGGAGAATGAAATGGAGGCTATAAAAGTTAGAGAGAAATCACATAGTGAGGCTGCTCTGCTTGTCAGCATTCCTGAAACTCGAGCCCATGAACCGTTGTGTGGTCTTGGGGGGATGTCAAGAAGATGGGTGAAGATTTGGTACATATCTACCATTTGAATAGGTGGATGGACGTGACGCCTCTGGAACCCTATAAATAGGAGTAGCAATTTTAACTCAGTTTTTGGTTACAAGGAGCATCCAAACAATTAATTATTTTGTGTGCGGCCTATATTACCTGGCCCTTTGGCAAAAAATATTGCACGCATCTCCGTCATATTAGCATATCCATGAACACCAGACCAATAATAGTCCCCTGGAGCATCCCGGGGAATTTGTTTGGAGCTCTGAAGCCCTCGAATAAAGTAATTCGGCTTGGCGACCACCAAAATATCTTGAACTAGTCTGTTGTTCTTATAGTGAAAGTAGTCGGGTATCTCCTCTCGGCGGTAAACGTCAAAGCCTTCTTTCCCTTTTAAACCCTCGTAAACCTACACAATAAAAACACAGAAAAAAAGTAGATTAAACATACAATAGAAAAAAAATAATTAGCCACGTTCCAGTAACCTTTCACGGTCTACTGCTTGCATTCATTCATGGCTAATTAATTCCTTTTTGCAAGGATGATTACCTGCTCCACTCGTTTTGCATAGGGCGTTATGGCTATCACCCCGCCCCTGTCAAGCACCTTGTACACATCCGACGCATTTACGTATTGATCCAATGACACATAAGTCACATCCGAATCTTCTCCTACCCACTTCATCCCGTGATCACTCGTTATTATAATGTTGACCTATTTACATATTGATTAGATGCTTAATTGCTTCCATAATAATTCACTATTTTCATCATTGGCATTTACATGGAAGACTTTCGCTAAGTAACTAACCTTTTCATCCAAACCAGTATCCACCATTTGATCAAGAAAGTCGGATAGAACGTTATCCACGTCTTTAATCGCCTTTCGAAGTTCTGGCGATTCGGGTCCGTATTTATGGCCAATGTTGTCAATATGCTCACCATATACCTTTCAAATAAAAAAAATCTTGTCTAATTTATTTGCCATAACTTTTTTTTAAATACGGTTTATAATCAGAACAGTTACCATAACTAAATCATAGTCCTTCTGTAAGCTATCCACGGCGACACGCAACGTATCCCTGATGGCTTTCACCCCCCGTACCTCCGTATACCCCAGACAAGTCTCGGGCTTGATCTGATCGAAGGGAACATCACATCTGGACCAGTACCTCAGGTACGCTTTCTTTTTGTACCTGGTTGCCGTTGTCCATATCGGCTCAATTTCTTGCCACCAGTGCTCCATTCTCGTGGTCGTATGATTATTCAAGTCAAAAACAGCGTCACGCTGTAAGTCAAACATGTAATTTCCTAGAATCCCATGGTATTCAGGATATACCCCAGTACTTATTGTGGTCCAGCAGGGGTACGAAACGGAGGGGAAGATGGGTTCCACCCATTCCGCCTGCACACCCTCTTGAAGGAATGTAGGGAAGGCTATTAACTCATCTTTTTGGTTCGCGTAGTAGTCCCATCGGAACCTTCATAATAAATCGACATGAAATGACGTTAAACGATTTATAAACGTTAAACAAAATCATGACTTCAAATTGTTGGCAAAAAATATCTTCTTTTTTTATCTGAGGAAACATTTTAGCGGAAACAATGAATAAACGTTTCTTTCTTGCAATCTTTTAAAGTGTATTTTCTTTGGGTGTAGAAGTAATAAATTGCAAAGCTTTTTTACACTATTCTTCTTCTATTTTTATCAAACAATGAAAACACATTAGTTATTCATAAAGAGAATAAAGAGATCCACCTACTCACACGACCTCACAGGTAACTGCGTTTTGGGTAGACTCATTTTTCTCAAAACATTTTACTACATTGTGCGTGACCAATTTGTTCATCTTTTGTTTTTCTAACGGAACGATAAGCAATTGTTATCATGGTAATGGCGCTGCTAGTAATTGAATTTTTGGGAAACACCCCTCCTTAAGCGGAAACAAGTTGGTGCGGGCGGTCAATGACTTGCATCAAATGTTAAACTGTTCTTGTGTTATTTTTTTGTCAGCGCATCGGTTTTTTGATTTTCTATTGAGGATTCAGTTGAAGGGCGTTATCATAACATTATTACGCAACGACATGTTCCAGTCCACCAAAACGCTTTTGACATTTTAGTTTTTTTGCTGCATGCGTACATTTATGACAGCTTAGGGAATGTATAAAAGGCAGGAGTTTCAGCTTTCTTTTACTACGCAGCACACACATTATCATCATCGCGGTTTTACAAAAGGTAATACAGTAAATTGATTTACCATTTCATTTCCCTTTCATGTTTACACAGTTCATTTTGACTTGGCTTAACACAAAAAAATAAGTAGCTTGTCTATTTATAATAATAGTAATCCCAGGAAAGAATCTTGCTGACTAGCAAATAATTTTGGTTATTATCCATGAATAAAATGCACCATTGGGAAACAATTCTTAGTGAACTTTTAAAAAGTGTTTTGTGATGAACATGAACATGAACATTGAAAATGAAAGGTTTTCACATGACTTGGAATTCTGGCTTGGTAGATAGAATGGAAAGGAAAGGCTTTTGATGTTGGTGTGGTGGTTGTCGTGGTTGGACATGAGTACGTGACATAGTGACTGTCATGCGAACCAATAATCTCTTTTGTGCTTTCAGTTAAAGACCGAATGAAAAAAGACAAAGGTATCATCGGAATGACGCGTTAGAAGACGAGAAAATGGTGTGGAAGTGAAAAAGTCTTTGTTCCTTTGTTTGATTGTTTTGTTGACAGGCATTATAACAATTAGTAGTGTCTGCCCATGCCCTAAAACAAATTTATAGAGGTAGGGAAGTCTACAAGACTTTTAGAGTTTCTATACAATACAATCAGAAGGAAAGTGAATAAAAGCTAAAAACTAGGTATCCAGTGTATCATAAATGCCAAGCTAACTAACTCAACATTAATTATGTTGATAATACAATACTTCTGTTGTTATTACACCGTGTTAATAGTACTTCAGAAAATTGCAAAATGTCACAAATAATTACTTTGATTATAATAGGAACATTATTAAATCACAAATCTTTTGTTCGTGTAAATGTAATGGTTCGACGTACGTGTAATAGTTTTCTGGAATACGATGCCTTGCTTTCGAATAATAAGCTTTTGAAACTAATTTGCCATTTTCCAGTAGAAAGGGTTTATAAAATAGGCGCTTGCATGCAATATAATTTTAAAGAAATAGCGAAAAATTCGTATTTCGTATGCAACCAAAATTAAATGGTGTTCAAATGAATTAAATGCTACAAATGAACACTATTTCTATGAAATTGTTTTAACACATTTGTGCTACTAATTTAGCAACAAAATCACATCCAGACTAAACGGACAATTCTCTGGAGCTTGTGTATAATCCGGTAAATGTCTCGTTTAGATGGTCATCATCATCCTCTGTTGATGATGATGAATAGTATGTATTATGGGAAAAGATCACTTTACAAGTAAAAGGAAAGGCGTGTTCCTGCGCCTCCTCGCCAGTCTTTTTTTATTTTTATTCATTCCAGAAAAGCACACCGAATAACAATCTAATCTCCATCAGATTTCATGAAATTGCTGTTATGTTGTTGCCGCTTGGCGTTCGCTGCTCTTTTCCACATTCAGTTTGCCATTGCCACCCACCGACCATATCATACTACCACCACCACCGTTTTTCCATAGCCAAGAACCAAGCCTAACCACATGCCACACTCAGTTTGCATGCTTTGCTATAAGCGTTCTCTTCTCTCTCTCATGTCCTTGTTCATTTTTTAACCCCTTTTTCTTTCTTTCAAACATCATCAATTCCACTTTATGAAGAACAACTTACCCGTCCAGCATGATAATGAGCAGTTTGTGATGGGATCCAGAGCCCTTTTCGTCGGAAGGAGACTCCACTCCATCACTGGTGCTTGCTGCTTGGGCTAGCGATGGAAAATCACACAAGAACGATAGGGTGATTCCAAAGGCAAGGAATAATTTAAAGACATCACACAAGGATTTCTGACTTGCTTCTTTCATCTGGAAAATAATAGAGAACAACGGCATCAACATCATCATCGACTTAACCAGCTTATTTCCCAATATTCCCATTAAATCATCTTGATCATGATACATAATAGGATACTTTCCTTGCAAAAGTGTCAGCATTCTAACAGACGTATACACCCACGCAAGCACACAATGATCATTACGGCAAAGTCTACAGTCTAGCTATGATATGAGTGTCTATATCATTTTATTAGAAAATAGGTTGTTATATTGATATTATTACCAAAAAATCAGAAATGTATATAATGTATGAAATACATATATCTACACACATAATATAAGCATATTATATTGTATCCACACAGGAAATTCTCACAATAATATTATGCTGACATTTAACGTTTTATATGATCATGTTTAAGTGCGACACTTTTACGACTGAAAATTGTTCCAGTCTGAATTATAAGTGTTTACAGTTATAGAAAATTCTTGGTTAGCAGATATAGACAAGTAGCACAAACAAGGCTGTTTATCATAAAGGAAACTTACATTTCATCGTTATCTCAAATTGCTTTCTGTTGTACTTGTTAATGTACGATACTTTTTTTATCATACTTTCACTTTTACAAAACCATTCGATTCGACCAATTATTTTAAATCAGGTACTGGTAACTAGTTGACGAACTATGAGGTTGTCTGTAGTTTTCGTGTGAACTGACAGACTTCTCCAACAGTTTCCAAGTAGATAGATAATGATAGTGAACAAAATCTCAACAGTTTTGGTGTTGCTTTGCTTGGCAGATGTATGGTCCCCATGGACTTAATTTTGCCAAGATAACCGACAACCTCGTGTAGTTTGAGATTTAATCAAGTTTTTGCAAGGTGGTTGCAATGATGTGGTCTAATTATTAAAATTATTGGTAAAGAAATATATTGTCTGCAATTTTTCTCAATAAGGTTTGGAGGAAATTCATGTAAATATTTTTTTGTAAAACCTAAATTCTAGACAGTAATACAGTAAAAGAATCTTTATGGAAGCCAATTAAATTTTTTATGGTTATTTTACTTGTCGATACGTTATGTTATGTGGGTGTATGTTTCGCTGGTTTCATAACAATGTGTTGCTCAATCCAGTATTTTTTTTCAGATTATAAAATATAATCTGTCGCCTAAAAGAGGGAGAGCCTATTTCTATCGAGAAAACATGTCGTTTCATAGTAATCATTTGAACAAACTGTCAAAACTTAAGAACACTGAAATGTGTCAACAAAAATTGAGACATCATCACCACTCTAGTTATAAACAAGCTCATAATTGACGCCTCTCCGAAAAGATATCATTGAGATTATTATTATACCAATCAGTGAACAAAGTATTATAATATTTTGCTGCCTTGGCATTGCATTACATTCACACATCTATATTATATTCATATCCATGTGGTTGAGTTTGTATATTGATGTCAATTTATACTCTCTCTGTAAACAAATCTTTTATCTTCTTTACTTGCTTCACTTATTTTTACTTTTCTCAAAATCCTTTCAACTGACAAACATGATAAACAATCTACCGTCTCCTTTTTTCTTACATAATTTTGCTTGCAACGTTCCAATGCAATTGTGTCCGTTTCCAAAAATCTAATGGACTAGAATTACATACTATACTTAATGCATGTAGAAGATAACGCTTAATTAGACGTCTGCACTGAAGCATCTCACAAAAACACAGCTAACTTTATATTACATACTATTTTTTAACCATGACAATTATTTCTACACTTTATTTCAATAAAAAAGCCACAAAAAAGAAGAGTCTTTATTGTTATTATATTCCTTAAGAAGCTAATTTTGCTAAGCTGTTTTTTCTTCTTCTTCTTCGTTTATGCAAATTTCTACTAAGATTCAAGATAATAACACAGATTATATTAAGAAAGGGTTCAAAAGATGCGAGCAAGTAGTGGAGGATGATTACAGTAATTAGCAAAATCACTATGCCAATGCCATATAACCATTTCCCTTGAAAAATCCATCTCTCTCTTTTATTCCTCGTCTGGGTCTATCGTTTTATACGCAACAACTCATCTATCTATCTTTCTATCTATTTGATCTGTCTTGCACTTTGAAATAACCCTTTATTGCAACCGTATTTTTTAGAGGGAAGACCCACAAAAACGTATGTAATGTGGCTGCATTTATATCTATCTCGTTCGGTGTGAATGTGAAAGAAAGCCTTGGAATAAACTTGCTTTGATGCTGACTCGCTGGCAAACATGCAAATTCCTCGTGATGATGATGAAAATAAACATAATATTCTCTGTGCATTTGCATAGGTATGCATATCATATAAATGCTTTTGTGTATGTAACGTTTATATAATGTACTTACGGTGAAAGATTAGTAGGTATCCACATTATCTCTCGGAATAAGAAGAAAGCCTATTTGCCTTGCCACACGAGGACGATAACGGCAAAGGAACAAGTTTCAATGTCAACAGCGGCGGTGGTGGTGGTAGTGATGATAGCAGGCAACATAAAATTTATTTTCCTGTATATTTTTAATCAGGCGATGATGATCATGCTGGTTGGCGGTTAAAATGATGGAACGGTCGGTCGGTCTTATTAATATTATTTATTTGCTTGTTTGTTGATGCGAAATAAATTATTAGAAAAAAAAATGATTGCAAATAATTTCTAGATATTTTTTGGCGATGATGGGGCGAAGTAAATCGCCAAGGAATAAAAAGGAATGATCCAAGATTTTTAAAATAAAAATTATATACAAAAATATGGAACCTCGGAACAAAATTTTTGTAGAACGTTTATAATCACTTTTTAAAAGATTTTTTTCTTCTTGCTTTCAAATTTCAAAATATATTTATTTTTCTCACTTAAAAGCACTTGCACAGAATTTCCACCAAGGATTGTACGAGCTGCAGTCTATATACCGGGAAAAGAAAGAGAATAAAATAGACGAGAAGATGTAGTCTATTCGTTCACGTGGGCTGAAGAAGGAAAAGAAGAAGAAAAAAAGAAAGAAAAATAAAAATGGTTCGGGAGCAAAGACGTTCGGATAACTTATTATTGTGACGTGTTCTCTCTCTTTTTCTGAATGTATCGTATCGCTACTAAACTAGTAAAAATTTCTTTCTTACATGTGTGAATGAGAGATGTGATCCCTTTCTTTGCGAGTGAGAGAGAGGTGCCGTTATTGCTGATTTCGTTTTGATGATGATAAGATCACACTGCTTTTGTGCTCAGTTGAATGAGTTGCCTTGCTTGCTTATTTGCTGTTCGTCTTTTCTTTTCTTTTTTTTCTTCTTTCCGTCGAGTCGAGAGACTTGACTTGACTTGCTAAGCTTTTTTGTCTTTTTTTATGATGAGAAATCTCTCTCGTCTGTGTGCATTTGCTGGTGATGTGATCTGATGTGATGTGACTTACTCTTCTGCTGCTTCTTTCTTTGATGAAAATGAAGCAGTAAAAAGTGTTCAACAAATAATGAATACGAAATCAGTGTGCATAATCATCGTGATCATCATCATCGTCATCATCAAAACACCAAACGAACCACACTAAAAACACTAAACTAAATTACGACTTTGCACTTTTAGTGAAAACCGACACAGGCACAGGCAGGTCTCGCATGTTACGTAAAAAAAACAGCCAGGAGTTATGAGAAAAGTGTGCTACTCCATTTTTATGTATAACTTTGCCTGAAACAAAAAAAATGAAACACTGACTGTCATTTGGACATAAAAAATTGAAATAATAAACTTTTACAAATCAAAACTGCTTTCATAATAAATGTATTTAATATGCGTTGCATTTTCTTTTATTTTTATGATCCTGATTTATTTTTTACATTTGTTTTTACAACAGTTATTATTACTATTATTAGTAATATTTTACTTCTGATTGAGAAAACATGTTTTTATTGTATACAATTTACAAACTGCCCCGTTTTGTTGTTGCTATTGCTTCACTCAACAACCTTTTTTTTATTTTTAGTGTGGCTCAAAACGATGATGGAAAACTGAAGGGGAAAAAAAGAGACGTTGATTGACACTTTTCCTTCGAATTCAATAGCCATGCATGTATTTTATGACTTTTGTAAGTTGACTGGATTGATTGTTTTTCTGCATTTCATGAGGATAATGACAAGACTTAAAACTTTTACTCTTAAAAACAATAAAAAAGCATGGAATATTTTCGTAAATAATATGTGATCATGAATTCTCTGCTTGCCTACAAGCTAAAGTCACTACAATAAATACAGGTAAAAAAATCCTTCTTATCGTAAGCCCTCTTATCTATAATAACAAGAATATGACTCTACCTACAGAAACGAGATGCAATAAATAGTTTTTGAGTTTATTTAATCATCATCCTTTCATTCCAAATTACAAGTTTGATAACTACGTACGGTGGTTTTGTTACTGTAAGTAGTGGGTATGCAGGTAAAAAATGGATAAATTGATAAATCCTACGAATGCCCAAATGCAGAAAGATAAATTTTCTCGAAGTTCAACCAACAAATTATGATTTGCTCTTCATTCTTCAATTGAACCCACCAATAGTGCTCTACAAAATAATAATAGCGTGTCTACACGTGTACTTGTATTGTCACTGATTACTTTGAATTTTTTCCAAAAGCTTTCCCAATAACCATTTAACTCATTGAATCAACCATAAAGACAAGTTTTTAATGCAGTGAGTAATAAGCAGTTTTGTTTTCCAAGAAACTACCAGCCATCACGTGCCATACCATACTGTATGATTTGCTGTATTGTATATCCATCTAACCTTCAACTTTTACCCACTTCCCCAAAGGGCTTAAATTGTAAAAGAATTGTCTTACACATTTTACTTTCGTACTTATCGAATTATTTCAAATGCGTCTACTTTTTGGGGGATTACCTTGTCGCCTTTTATCTGATGCTTCTTGTTGATAATGTTATTATGTCGATACTTTTTCAGAAAGAGAGAGAGACAGAGATTTGTTACAAGTTAACTTGTCAGTCTGCAAGTATGTTTGTGAGGAGTAGGATTTTTTTTGTATCAGAGAGTCGAGTGAAAGGATTGATTCTATTTAAGTATTTTTTTTCTTTCCTTTTTGGTGGACTTGACACAGAACACAAAAACAGTAGGAAAAAAAGCAGAGAGTTCTCTTGCCAAACCTTGTTTATAGGAGAAACTGTGAGCTGTTGTGGTTGCGATTGCAATGCGACTACCACACCGTCACATCATGAGAGCACCGTTTACCCAGCCAACAGCACTATCGTTACTGGTGTGCTACTCCTAGAAGACTGCCAAAGAAATTCGTCTTGCTTTCCATCATCATCGCGGCGACGACCATCGCATTGCATTCTCATACAAGAGTCTCATAATATCATCATATCATATCATCCTTCCTACAAACAAACCCATTCTCCGTTCCACTATTCCACTAGCACGTTACTTTATTACCAACATACTTTGTATCTTGTACTTTTGCTTCTTTGTGTGCACAGTTTCCTCGTGTGTGGAGTAAATACTTCCAAGTTCCAAATAATCTTGTCTACTAGAAAAAAAAGAGAGTGGAGCAGTGTGGAATAGAGTTGAGTAGAGTTTTGGAGTTGGATGGATTGGAACAAGTTAGTTCAGTTCAGCAGTTGAGAAGAAAAGTAAGTAAAGTGAGGGGAGAATGCCTGCTTTACTCGCTTAAGTAAAAGAGCCTTAGTGAATATGTATGAATAATATGTAGCAATTCAGTTTTAAGACTATTCAGTTAAGAGCTAGTCTGTAATCTGCAACTGTAAAAGTTCGTCGAGGGAAAAATAAATGCCTACTGCTTTATTGTAATTGTAACGGAGGATACGAAGTCGTTTTGAAATATTATACTCAGAAGACTCATTTTTGGTTTCATAACTCATAACGGTGTAGTCTAGATTATCCTTTCATAATTCATAAAGCTTGGAATTTTGAATTCAATGTTAAGAGAAAAATTATACTCATTAGGGAAAGTATATTCATTAATTAAGAAAATAAATGAAGTATTTACGGCAAGATAAACAAACAGTTTATATTTACTATGCTTTATTATTTTTTACACATGTTTACACAATAGACTTTCACCTCAGTTCATGTAAGTTACCTAAATTGAAACTGTAGAGGGGTAAACGTTTTCAAACAAACGGTTTGCATGCTTAAAAACTACTTTTAATCTTTAGCGGTCCAACCTTACAGCAAGATTCTTTTTATTTTATGTACAATTGTCACAATCAAGTCAATAGGCTAGCAACTTAAGATATACGTCGCTTAGTCTAACGTAAGTAAGTAATATCATAATATTATTTTGCAAAGTAAATGGCTATCTAGAAAAATACAGTTTATACATCTAATTTACAAAAGTACTACATATTATGATAATAAAAAAATAAAAAAAGTTCCACGGGCTGAACTTGGCTTTGTCACAGAGAAAAAAATAGAGAATGAGAGAATGACTCGACTTCCTTCCGTTTTTCTTGCTCTTCTCCCATGAATTTTTGCTTCACACGCCGAAACACTACGTAATACAATACAGCATGAGCCGGGCATGCTATGGATTTGCAAAAAAAAAAAACAAGCCAGATAGAATAGTTAGGAAAATAGTAAAAAAGACACTAAAATTTGTTGAAAGCTATGAATTGATACGCTACTAATCGTAAATACGCTGACATTCCCATACAAAAAGCTGGGAGCGTGTTTGTGTATATTTGTGTGCTTGCCACACAAACACTCCGAGTCTGAGAGCTACTTAGCAAAAGAAGGATGATATGAAGATGGACTATTTTTTTGTGGTGACTTTTTTTTCTTGCAGGCAAACCAGGCAAAGCGTATCATGGAAGCAGCGTGAAATGTGCAAAAAAAAGTAAAAGTAAGTCAGTAAGACAAGCAAGTCGAGTAGTAGTGAGTTCAGCATTCAGCAAAAGAGAAGAGCACAAAGAGAATATCCGTTTCAGATGAGCAGCATCTTCAGAAGTCAGAAACAGCATCTTCTTTTTTGTATTCCTTTCTTTGCTCTTTACTTTTTGGCGAATATCAACTCGAACGGTGGTGGTATTGTTGTTATTGGTGGCATGGCATGGCATTGCCATGTGGTCCTTTTGCTGACTTGAGTGAGAGATAAGTAAAGAGAACTTTCCTTTTAGTAGATATATACAAATGTTTGGTGGCTTGGCTTGACTTGGTGTTTTTGCTGGCTACTTTTTTTTACACGCGCACGCACCAACGTTTTGCAATTGTATCTCTGCTATCCACCAACAAGACAGACATAGAGACAACCATGCTATTTTCATAATACATTTTATTGAATAAATTGCACTCGTTTCTCTCGTTGCTCTCTTTTTTATGTATGTAGCATTTCCGCAAGTTTCGTTTAAGATGTAAGATGTGTTTGCAGAGGAAAAGTGGAGTAAACCGATTTTTTATTCTTTGGAAGAATGATACGATATTATGACTATGATGATCATGATAGGTCATTTATTTATGTGGAATTCTCCTGGAAAACGTTCCGATAGCAAAAAAAGGTGGATCTAAAAGCATGTTCCATTCCATTGCAATTTGCTTTTTATGATATTCTGAACAAGATTACAGTTATTTCAGTATTATTGTTATTCTTATCATTAAAAAGACTATGAGGATTATAGGGGGATCATTAAGAAGAGTGGTGATGGTGGCGGTGGTGGTCATGTAAAAAAAATAAAAGCCGATCTGTTCCGTATTAAGCGTTTTGTTCCGACTCCAGAACCAGATTTTCCGAACAAAACATAACTTACATACACATATTATAGTATGAATACCGAAATCAGAAGCGAGACCCGCCCCATTTAAATATACACTTGTTGTAAGTTCATACTGAAAAATTGTACGAAGACATCTCGTCAAAACTATTCATGATTGGTTTGTCAATGAAGTCGATGATATTAAATTAGATGGAAGCAGTGAAATTGGGAGAGGTCTTTACCTATATTTTATTGAGAGAATACTTGATAATAACAGGATTTTTATATTTTAACGTTTGCATAATTTCATATACATTTCGAAGGATCAGCGTGATTTTAATTATAATTACATACAATAGACTATCATCAGGAATGTATAACAAATACTTTTTCAGTAAAATAAATTTAATTGAAATAAATTACCACCAAAAACACTACATTTCATATTAAAGATGCGTTTCTAAATTATTGTGTAGACTTTTTAAAATTAATTGCGGCCTTAAACAACAGAGTAAAATAATTAATGTATTCCTATCCACTTTTTGAAATCGATCGTATTTGTGTTTACAATACGTTTAGTATCACACTAAATTGTGTACTTTTAAGTAATAACATTTTAGGAATGTAGTGAAAGGAATGGTGGCATTGGTGAAGTTGGTGGTCTTGGTCAAGAGACAATAACAACAGGTAGTTGTAGTACATTTAACTAAAAAATATTTACTACGTTACGCTCACTATTCTTCACTCCATCATAATAAAAATATTTTTTTATACTTTTGCCTTAGTACGTTTCCTTGTGCTGCTGCGGTGTACATATATTATCTCTATTTTTCTACGTTTCGTTCTGAACTCATTTTTGTCTTAGAATGCGTAAAATTTAAAATATTCACCGGTCTAGTTATATTAAAAAGAACCTTTTTTCTGCTAGATTTAAAAACAAGTTTTCCATTGCAATTCTATTTCGAGATACGTATAACTAAAGGATGTAGCACAGTGGTAGGCGTAAATGTTACTTTTTTAAAATCTGGAATCCTTTTTTCTTAAATCATCCAGAAAGCTGGTCCCGGTCCACCATCATATTTAGCACGATGGAGCAGGGATTTTTCAAAGGCCTCGGTGGTCGCCAAAACAGAGGAACCGATAAAGCTACCGTGGTATCGGTATGGAGAAACGTTTACCTTTAGAAATTATAAAGATTAAAATAAAATCATTTGCCGAAAACATTTCAAAATACAGTATTCATGAGCCTATGTACATACTTTTGGCTTGAGATGCGGTGGGCACAACTTGACCAGTTCACTTTCAAGTCTTTCAGGGAACCCAGGGATCATTGTGCATCCCCCCACGAGCAAAATATTTTGACTCATTTCCTTTCGAATGTCCACTCCACAGTTCTAAAAATAAATACATAAAATATACTTTTTGTACAAATTCCAAAAAAAGGAAATTTGACTGTTTATACTCTTAAAACCTTACCATAATGCATTTAAAAATCATTTTAGGAAGACTGTCGCAATCGAATCCGTACAGTCCAGGATCAAAGAATCCTTCCCCTACCCCTCTCAGCACATTCTGATTTACACCAATCAAATTGGAAAATGAGAGAACATCTCTTAAATCCATCTCCACCGTAATTTCTTGCGAGTCCTGAGAAGGCCTCCGGGAAGAAGCGGGGGATCCACCAACACATACAAAATTTTCTGAAATAAATCGGAGCACAAGATTTTCGGCTGGAGTGGACAAATACAAGCCGTTTTCCTGTGGCCCAAGTCCCTGACGAAGGGAATGTTTGAGAGGTTGACCTCCGTAGGGTGCTCTGGACCAAGCTTGGCTGAGAATGAAACCTTGGCTGACAGGTACAATATCACATCGCTCGCCAACGTCACAGACTATTCCGTTGTCAGTACTGTAGGCCCAGAAGGCGACGACGCTTTGATGGGCAATCATTACGCTTCGAATCTACAAAAACCAAATTCCCGAAACAAAAATGAGTAAATCTCACTTAATTTATATTGCATTAGAAAATATTTAAAAAGTAATTACCTGAAAAGTGTTAAAAAGAAGATCAAGAATGCTAGCCCGGCACTTGTTGTCCACACGCCGGGGAAGATTGAGAATAAGTCTGTAATTTTCAGGGCGAACATTCAAATTCTTGAATATTTTCTTCAAAAACCCTTCAACTGCCTTCACTTCAATTACATTCTGCAAAAAGCAATGAAAAAAGATCGTAGAACACAATTAATGTAATTCACTAAAAATGTTGAAACCACTATAATCTGAGAGGATGAGGCATGTCTTTTTCTTACCTGGCACATTTTTGAGGTGCACTCGAATGGAAAAGTGATTTTAGCGTTTTTACGGTAGTCAGGCTTGTAAACATCATTTCCATACACCATCTTGCCACTAGTCAAATTCTCAGACATCACAGACGCAAAAAATAAAGCAGGCAGGGTGGCTGTTAACCGAACAGGAAAATGGTTATTTTTTAATGCATGTAAGTATTTTTAACTTAACTTTCTACTAACAAACTTACGTTGATGCGTTAAAACGCCTGCTCTAACGTTAGACGAGCCAATGTCTACCAAAATGATATCCCGAAAAAGGGATGGGCTTTTTGGTAAAATAGGAACTGCAAATTTTAAAGTTGAGGCCATTTCTTGCTCTAGTGCTTGGACCCACTGTCTCGCCACCTCTGGGGTGGTGCATTGTAAGACAAAGTAATGCCCTTTCTGTAACATACACAAAAATAAATATAAATAATCAAAATTCATTTAGTCCATTTATCGAAATAAATCGTTATTGCTACAAAAACGTTTACGTACCCCATCATCTACACCGATGATACGGTTTGTCATCCCTTTGCCCTGCGAAAAAAAATACAGCCCATTTAATATTAATCGGTAAAAAACTAAATATTGTCAATTTATTTTTTAAAATGAAAATGGCATACGTGTTCAGGTCCTACAAACTCAACAGGATCTAAAAAGTCCACTTTACCCCCAATAAGATTGATTGATTGAAAGAGATCCTGGCAGTCATCCTTCTACAAAAAATAAAGGACAAAAAACAAAGCAAATTAGATCCTAAAATTCATTTTCGTTGATCCTGAATAGTGATAAATAAACTGTGAATGTAGTTAACCTCATATCCATTCAGCTTCCCCGCCCCCACTACATAAAACTTCTTCTTCCACGCATTCCAAAAAGTGCCCTTCTTCCGATTCCCACTCAAGATGTTCATGTGCCCAGCAATCGTGTCTCCTAGACCATCGGTGGAATTCTGTTTATGATGAGGTTCTGACACGTGGTAAAGTCGTTGAAGAATTGGCTCAGGGTCAAAGTCCTTCGCAGATATCCTAATATGCTTTGTGAGAATTTCTCCAGGGGTACATTGGCTATCCTGATCATCATGATGATGACTTGAGTCGCCATCATCCCCACTGGTCCCATTAGTATAGCCCAGGATATCACTGGAATCTCCTCCAAAGTCACTCACCCCAACAAAGTGACGATGAGAATAATGATTCCCCAAGTCAAAATAATCAGTGCCAACACCAGAGGAGGAGGTGGAAGACAATTTACGGTTGCGGGAGGAGGAAACCTCGTCGTGTAAAGGATCCAGCTCCTGGTCACTATCCGATGACATTTGGCTCTCGGTTTCCTCCTGAATTACCTCCAGACCTGATGGGGATGAATACAAAGATACAAAATAATCGAAATCTTCAACAAGATAACGATAAGGGACAGTGGAGGATGACTTTTGTGTCTCCATTTTAACCAAAACACTTTATTTTCTCAAAACCACTTTAAAATTTCTTCAGAGAAGCTAAACACCATTTGTCACCTGAACTGAATAACGCTTAAAAAATAATAGAAAAGTTTAAACTTTACCTCTTCATTTCAAAAATAGTAAATTAGTAAATAGACTGAAACTAATTTATTTATAATTCAATTCAATGGCATCTACGCCAAACAATAAAAGTGCATTGCATTGAGATTTGGAAAAACCCATTCCCTTGGCCCCGTAATAACCATTATATTTAGGCATTTTTTAATGTTCTTTTTATAATTACCATAGTCAACGTAAGAATCACGAAAGTCATCAACGAAATTATTGTCGTCGTAGTCCGGAGGTGGGATATTAGGTTGACGCTGACGATGGCTGTTGCTGCTATCTCGGTGGTTATTATGCTCCTCAATCTGCTCATCAGAATCACTGGTCGTGTCATCAGTAACTACGTAATCATAATCATCCCCGGAGTCTGGGTCACCAAAGTCCGCCGCAGAGTCCTGCTGCTCACTAATAGCATTATTTGTCGTTGTGGAATTCGCAAGTATCAAGCGGGCAGCTTGAGGAATCAAATTTTCTGAAATTTGCAACGACGACTCAATAAATCTGAGAGCGACATGGGTACACACCACAACAGCCACTAGAATGGCACACACTTGGACAAACGGGTAGGATGTCAGTAGCGCACTCACACAGTACAACAACATTATACAGATGCATTCACTATTATTAATTATAATTAACAAGCTAATTAATTATAACAATAAATTATCTTTTTTGTACAGAACAAGTCATGCTGCTAATGAAATTTTCAAGCTATTTTAATATTTATTTCTTTTAACACAAAAATAAATACAAAATTTTGTGAATTTTTCTCCAGAGGAAGGCTAACTATTATTTTTTTCTGGCTGTGGCCTGGCCTGGCATGGCCATGCAAAAATTGACACGGCGAAGTGAAGAGTAAAATTTGTATATTCTCTTTCACAGCTGCAAAGACTGACACGATGGGTATGGATTAGAGGATATTTGATAGCTTTTTTTTTAAAATGATGATGTCATAGACAAACTGTTGAAACAATTATTATTCTTACTTCATTCAGTTGAATAACAAAAAAATAATAAAAAGCTGCCTATAAATCTCTCTTTTTTCTGGTCTTGTGTTATATGTTTGTGTACGTTTGTTCACATGTATAAATTTTTCTTCTATTGACTAGAGCACCGAGAACGCGTGCAAATTTTACAGTAATAAATTTTAGAACTTGATCTCCATTCCCCATTAACATGAGAGCACAAGGAAAACGATAGTTTAATAAAAACGATAATAATAATAGTGAATAGACGTATATTATATCTGTGTGCAAAAAAAAACCAATAAAAAAAGTCAAATAAAAACGATGCTCAAAAAAAAAAAAACTTACCAACAGAAACGCCAGCATGCTGCGGCGTTAACTTGGTCTGTTGCTGGGTTTGGTAAATGCTATCAGCAGCGTTGTTGTTGTTGGTGGAGGGGGTGGATTTTTTAGACACGTCATAAGAAGCAATACTCGTCTGAATGTAAAATATTTTTTTTAAAAAAATTATAGATATTTAAAAAATCAAGTAAAATAAAATCAATACAGGTAATTTTCCATCATTCACTTTTATGTAACATTCAAAAAATAACTCAAGAAACTAAAATTGTTGCAAATTTCAAAAACTGTTATCTAAAATGAAATATTAATAGCATTTTTAGAGTGAACTATAGATTTTAAAAAAATTAAATACAGTATTAGGTAGAGATCTGTTTTTTACAAGAATCAAGACTAAGCGCAGTAGTTACATAAGAATATTTGTAAAAAAGGACAAGTGAAATTTTTACTATTCACTCTGCAGTTTGGTTAAGGTGCGTTCCCTAGTGCAACACACACAACTCATATAGCAGCGAGTATAATTGTAATGATAATTATAACAGAAACAACAAGAAATTACAACGCTACAGTTAATACCAACAAGCGATTATTACTATCATTTTTTCAGTAGCTTGTACGTTGCAGAACAGATGGGATTTTTTTGAAAATGAAATCGTCATAATAAAAAATTACTTGTACATTCATACTACAAGCCATAATATTGGCGATATTATGGTAAGCATTTTCTGTTAACTCATCACCATTAATGTTTTTAGTACAGGAGTGGAGCAGTTAACGGTGTTAATATTATAAGCAGTAGCGGCATAATAAGCCATTATCACCATCATCATCAGCCATCAAGCAAGCAGGTAATTGTAATCGTATCGTAAGAACAATCTACTAATTCATAACACGCTGTATCAGAGCGCTGCGCTGAGCATTTTGGTAAAGTACAAGAAGGAAAGATGAAATTAATTGCTAAACTATATTACAGATACTATTGCATATTATTATGAATTTCATGAAGTAGCGAAAAGAATTTGAAGAAGGGAGATGCTATTTTTTGGGGTGCTGGCTGAGAACAAAAAGGTTTTATCATCAAGAAGGCAAATTTGGAGGATTGGTCAAGCTGACGTGAGTCGGTAATTTTTTAAGTAAAAAAAGTGAAATACTTTATCTTTTTAGCTTGAACGAATGCCATTGCATTTCTTTGTCGAATCAATTTACACATAGAGTGCACAGAGTACAAATTAGAAACACGTGGAGTTGTAGTTCAATTTCAGTTTACTTTGTTAGCCTTATCGTTTATTAACTTATTAATAAGCCATGTGAAGCTGACCATGCAAGCGGCAAAAAGATATTTTCACTATTAAAATATTCGCACATTAAGCTGCCAAAAAAGGAATATATTTTATAAAACAAAACTGAACATGATATATGATCACTGTTCATTTCATGTTACCAAATACCAATTGTAAATCCATTTTTGCAAATGAACTTTAACTGCCGCCGGTCTGCTTTAGTGTAAATACTTCTTACAAGTCAAGTCAGTATACAGTCAGTGTGCGTAATACTACTAACCAAAAGTTAACATAGACCATTTTTTCAAACTTTGATTTATAGAATTGTACAGAGTACAGAGATACCAAAAACAAACCAAGTTACTTCTCCATCCTTCATCATTGTCAGAAATGTAACGTGTTGTGTGGAGTACCAGCAACATGTGCCATTTTTAAAGGAAGACCCCCATTTTCTCTAAATATGAAATTTCCTTCAAAATGCTCAATATGCAGCTATGAAGTAATTATTATGTCACAATTTTGTGCGAAAACAGAATGCGATGGGATATGCATTATATATTTGGTATTGCATGTTTGACTCAAATATATTATACCAGTGCAGTGTTACAGGAAAGATTTTTTTCTTTTAAAATCTGTCTGTAGAATCATTTAAACCCGACAGAGTTAATCATTCAGTGTATGTAATTTGTTTAGCGAATGCAATTACAAAAATTGGATTATTTTCGGGATGCGGATAGTGGGTGGAACGAAAAACAGTACATAAATACATGTAATTATAACTATTATTTTGTCGAATACTAATTACTAATTACTTTTCCATATAAAGTCGTTTTTATAGTTAGTAAACAGTTTAGTTCTGTGCATGTGTGGTGGAACTGTATTGGGGTAAAAAATAAATAATGTTGAGTTGTCATGTTATGTCCTAATTTTTCCTTTGCATGTAAGATTTAATGTTTAGTACAGATGTGTTTTTTACATCCCAAAACATGATGATTTTTCAAATCTTAATTCACTATTTACTGGAACAAAGCATGTATGCTACGCAAGCATTAAAATGGAAGGATTTTTTTTATTATTATTTATATGTGATTTTGCAGATTTTTTCTCTCTGATATTCATTTGACTTGACTTTACTATTGCCCAATGCACAAATTACCTTTAGGAATATAATAAGTGTAGTAACAGCATTAATTAATGAAGGATAAAAATTCCACAAAAAAAAATCATATTGACTGTCTGTCTCTGCCTGCCTGTCTGTTTTCAATCAGGCTAAGTGCACATAAGCTTCACTCAGTCAATGCCGCATTGAATATTATGAAAGTTTTCAATCCTTTTCATTTTCATACTAACGCCACCATCATCATCGTCATCAACTACTTAACTAGCATGTTTAGTAGAAGCCCTAAAGGGTTGAATATTTTGATAATACTCTTAACTTGATCAACAGAAAAGAAAACTCTACTGCGTGTCTGTGTAATTAGGGCAGTTGCTGTGCAAATAGATAGTTCATTTTGCTAACATAAATTCACCCCTATAATCATAACCATAATACTAATCAATAATAGCCTTATATACACACAAGGACGATAGCAATAATAATATCCCAATCACAAGAAAAATTAAATTGGTCACTAGAACTTTCATTTGACCGTATTTTGATTTTTTTTTTATCTTTAACAGATTGAGTTGATGGTAGAAAAAAATGAAAGATGAGTTGACAGAGAATCAAGCAAATATTTTTTTTTCTTCGGAAGTCAAAGCCATTTATTATATCATCGTCAGCTTAACATGACTTGATTACCTTTTATTATTATTGCTTTACACTTGACAAATTGCATTGCACCCAACTATTTCTTCTTTAAAGACCCAACTAACAGTGCTACAGAAAAAAAGAACTAACGGAACAAACCAAAAAATTGTGCTGTAAAATAATGAGCTTGGTTGAGATGGTCTTGACTTGACAAAAAAGATGACAAATTGAAAAAAGGATGATGATGGCTAATTTGAGAAGACGAAAAGAAGTATGTAGTTAACATATAATTCAGAATTACCTTTACATGATACCTTGAAGAAGATGTTATTTTTTTCTGTGTGACTGACATATATGACAAGGCATAAATGACACTTGTTGTTTCTTAGGTATTTAGTGACTCGAGGAGACATAATTTAAAAATCTTAATTCATCATTTTTTCAAGTTGACTTAAAAAGTACCGGTGATGCCGGTAGTGAGGATGATGTGACGCTTCTTTACAGTTATTGTTTTCTTGGGTTTTTTTTTAGAATTACCCAGGCGTTTCAGATTGAACTTGGCCGAAGCAGAATTTTTTTCTTCGTATTTCATCATACTTTATTTGCGACCAGGCGGATATATAAAAACGATTCAATTAAATCTTTCTCAGCAATTTTCATTGTCTTCATAAATAAGTGAAGGAGCAGCAAAAAAAGTAAAAATACTTTATCTTTCTTCATCTTCAACACATCACGGTTTAATGTCAAGCACATGGGGGATGTGATGATCATGATGACGTCGTTTTGTCCCCACCCATGTCGGCCACCACCCACGACTATGTGAAAACTCGTAGCCATATAAAAAGCCTTTTCCAAATGTATTTTTTGCAATCAAAATAAAAATGGCATGCTTTCTAACTCACCCTCGAGTCCTCGAGGTTAAAAGAAGATGATGACATACAGCAGCGATAGCGATGCTAGTTTGAAAAAAAGTTGGGTAGGTGCCC
Organism: Entomobrya cf. arborea Gr-Col-00668; assembly: GCA_034699025.1. Classification (NCBI taxonomy): domain Eukaryota; kingdom Metazoa; phylum Arthropoda; class Collembola; order Entomobryomorpha; family Entomobryidae; genus Entomobrya; species Entomobrya cf. arborea Gr-Col-00668. The sequence continues at coordinate 30,913 of JAQIWN010000062.1, read as the reverse complement.
CGTAAAAATGTTGTAAAAGATTGAATATCTGGCTTGTTTATATTAATAATAATTATAGCTTGAATACATTTAAATAATAACAATAAAATTTCATCCGGTTGCAGAAATAGTACTTCAGTAATAGTAACACAGTTAACACTTGAGACTGAAACCGTACCGGATTTCGCCATTGTCATCGCACAGTGTTTATTTTACAGAAAAAATATGTAAGCAGTCAAGCGGAAAATAGGCTTCCATAAAGTAAATGCATTTGTTTTTATGCATTATTTATATAATATCAATATTGTTAGGAACCCAAATCGCAATAAGTTAAAACTTTCATTACAAATTTTCAACGCAAGCGTGATTCCAAAATATAAATATTATTTTGAACAAGAAAAGAAAAAATTAAAATCTACTTGTTGCATTCGTTTACCTTATTGGAAACCTCCTTATCTTGAAAGCTATGTTTTTGGTTTTGATAGTGGTTCTCATAAATACTGGTTAGTTGACTTATTGTTGACGACGCCTTCTTATTGTCCCTCTCCACTTGTCTCAGCACCTTCACCGACGAGAACAAGGATTCCGCTGTCCCAATCGTGCCATTCGTTGTTTTTACGGACGAAAGGGCTGCCGCTGCTGCTACAGGAGAAATTTGAATTTTGGAACTCATCTTGTCCTCTTTCCCTACTTGCTACAATTTTTTGCACTTATTTTCTATTTTCTTTGATCAGTGCTCAGCAGCATGCATGTTTTTTGCCATTAAGCGTGTACTACACAAATCTCAGAGAACCTAAGAAAAAAATACAAAATAAAATAAATCAATAATTAATTCACATTCAACATTCACTTTTACAACTGTTATTAAGAATTCCTCAATTAAAAATTACTAAAAATCACAACAATACCCTTTCATTACGCGTTAGACAAGTAATCATAATCAATCATGTGACAGGCTTTAATCACTGATTGAAAACCAACAATGGTCTCATGCTACATGCAAGAAAAAGGCAAAAATCGTTATTTGTCGCATGCCATGCCATATAGTATTTTTGCATACAAGCCATCATGTAAAAGAATTATTCGTAAAGTGTTTTTTCTTCTTTTTCATCGTCCCAATTAAATCTCTCTCTTTTCAAATGACAAGTGACAAGGTAAAACATGTCATTTTTTTCTCAGGTTGGATCCAATAAAAACGGTGATGAGATGACGACACATTTTTTCTCCAACTTACAGATTTGTTTCAGTGTAAAGAAAAATTGTTCACGAGATTTTTTAGTTGGTTTGTGAGACTAATTAGAGATTAGATACGCGTGTTTTATATGGATTTATAAGCAAATGAATAATAAGTAATGATGATGATCATGATGATGATGTACACATGGTGGTGGTTATTATAATCAGTAATTATTACGGAGGTGACGACAACTGAACAAATTATTGCGTAAATAATTTATCATGCAATTCAGTATGAAAAAGTGCAACAATAATGTTTACGCTTGTGCTTAGGACGGTGTTTTAAACGGTTTTTTCAAAAAAATAATAATAAATTTGCAAACTCAAGCGTGTCACCAGGCTCACCTGTAATTAGGGTGTTAAATTTTTTTTATGTCGCTGAGAGTCGTTCATGAAAAAAGTAATATACTCATGTAAGTAAAGTCTAGAACCATAGAGCTGAGATTTGCTATAGATAACAAATCCGTACATTTTTGCTGGTACTAGACTGGTATGATTTCCTAATGTTTAAACAGAAAAATGGGTTGTCGTTGCGTTGTTTTTTGTAATTAAGCAAATGAGGATTAGACTCTTGGTGATTCTGATTATTGCTATTCTGCTGATTACACTGATGTGATATTCATGTCATTTTTGCTATCATCTTTACATCTGCACACGGAGTCAGGTAAATAAGCAAACTTGCAAGGTGGTTGTATTTCTATGTAATACTCTCGTGGAGGTATGATTCTTTCGCAATATTCACATGAGAAATGAAAAAAATACTAGAAAAACATGCAGAAACCCAGAAAAATAGGAAATTAGGAAAAGGCTGTCTGATTGACTGACTGATGTGATGATGATGAATGACGTCTGTCTTCTTGGTTGTGGTTTAGTTGGAATACACACATGTATTTTTTCTTTAAGCTATTCCGCAAAACATGGGAATATTGTTTAAAGTTTTCGTTTGCAAAAATATAAAAACTTCAGCAGTTAGACAAATAAATGGTAGCTTAAAATAATAATGAAGATATGAATACCCTAAAAAAAGTGCATTCAGTAGTTATTTTTGTATTTTCACTGTTAAACCTTTTTACGTTTCCCGGTACAATTAAAATGAAAGTATTTACCTTTCCGTTACAATAATTTTGTAGTCTTTTAAGTATTACTTATCTTAGTACGTGTTCTCATTTGATTACTAATTTAATCGCATTTAAAACGAATAATTTCAACCCACACTAAAATTATTTTCCTGTCAGCAGCGCGTAACGCAAATGGCAAACAGTCTAGCCGCTTTGAAAAATATTCAAAAACTGCAATTCTAGCCATTTTTTTCTTTGAACGTTTCAACTTTTCAAGTTGAATGTCCCATAAAAACTACCCTGCTGCCAACAATCATCCCCTTGCTCCGTACCTCCAAAAAAATTAAATAAATAAATTGATATGAAATGACCAAATGTGAATCTTTACAATAATACACTTTTCATGTAAACCTATCTTTGCGCGAGGGCGAAGTAAATATGAAAAAGGAAAATTGGGATGGTCCATCCAATCCACCAGCGTTTATGCATGAATAAAGCATTATAGACATGAAAAAATACATGTTCATTCAAAAAATTTCTGACTGCGGGTCATTTCATGCTTCCTACACAAAAAAAATTGAGAAAAGATGAATAAATTATTATTCCACTTCCACGCGTCGGTCTCAACGCAGCCAACTTTTTTTTTCAAAACCTGCTGACTTTTACACTCTCATTTTTTACGATTTTTTTGACACCAGAGAAAAATATGTAAGAATGACAAGAACACAGAATAAAGAAATGTATTTTATTTTTTTCACTGTCGTGCCTGGTAGTGCATGATGTATGGCGAGGCGATGGAGAACATTTAAAGAAAAAATATAGAGATCCAAAAATTTTGTACTTTGGATTATTGTTGAAATGATCACACAACTTATTTGCAAATCTTAAGACAAGAAAATAGACACTATAACCCCTCCGGATAAAAAATTTAGTGGAACAAGTATATCTCCATCTTGTCAAGAAATAAAATTATTACTTTTTTAATCCTTCTTTTTATGTAAGCTGCCTTTGTGGATTATCAAATCAGGCAGCCAGCCAGCCAAACCAACCAACCATGCCAAACTAAGAAATAAACCATGGGCAAATTTTTTAATCACCGCAGGCCACAAACTTTCCATTTTTCACACGTAAATAGCAAAAAATTAACTTATAATGCATCTTCTTCCGCATTGTAGATTTTTGTATGGCACACAAAAACGTGTGCATTATTCTCTCTACTTTACACGAAAACCAATAATAGTACATTTCCTTCCTCCAAAAACAATGCAAGCCAGCTAACCAATCCAAACCGTCCAAAAACTAATTCCAAGACCAAACTACATGTCGTTCATCTGCTTGTATAATTACATAATAAAATGGTGATGTTGAATGTGCTCAACTCAACCCTTTACTTGTTTAACTTTCAATCATAATAGAAAATCATTGCATGCAGTGTATCATCATCTTTTGTGTAACACGACATTTTTTTGCATGTTACAAAGGCCAATTGAGTTAGCTATGTTTTAGATTTACTATTGCAACGAAAAAGCTGCGTTTGCGCTGCCAACAAAACGGTACTACACGCAATAGCACGCAAAATCATTTACTATTACGATGCAGGTAACGCAATAACAATGAAATTTCTAAATAGAAACACAATTAAGTAAATTAAATGGAAGTCCACTAACGTAAGCAATTTATTTACTTGAGTGTAAGTCCAAGGCAAATACGTCGTGTAATTTAAGCGTCACATTTAATATTGTTTTTTTATTACTACACAACCAATATAATTGGATAATTGAAAGCTGTGAAAAGAAAACCACCTGTTGTACTCTTCTTCAAAGAAAAGATGGATGACATGTACAAGAACAAAACACAAGACAAATTTCTAGAGATCCAAAATACTGCATCATTTCATTTTTCAGCACATAACAATAATAAATGATTAGAATGCTTATTTTTGTGTCAGTAGGCTTGACAAAACATTTATTGGCGATAAAAATACACAATTTTAAAGATGTGTACACTGGGATTCGTAACGAACGTAATGAATAAAATGAGATTTTTGGGTAGCATATAATAAGCAGATCATAAAAATTCACAATGCATTTTTCTAACCACGCTATTTTGATGAACTGATCACTGCTCATCACATCACAGGAAAAAAAGAGGATTTTACGAAAGGTGTGCATCATAAATGCAGCGAAAGTTGGAAAATTGTTATGTCGAAAGTCCTTAGGAAATAACTTGAAAAAGGAGTGGCAATTGCAAAACTACCCATCAAAATATCGGGCAGATAGTACGACAACTAAACAGAAGGGGACGGAGACGGAACCTCTTTATTATAGACTAGATCAAACTTTCGCCACTTAATAAATAGGTTTATTTTAATACCGTCACTAACCACCACATATTTTTTTCGAGAAGACCTAATTCTCATTTTCAATCTGTACATTTCATCATCGCCATCATTCTCTTTTAGTTTTTATAGCCACGTCTGCTAGTTTAAACACAGATCAGTAAAGAAAGTCACTCAACTTTTAAAATTTCAATAATATTGACAATAACATTTTACAAGGATCAATTTTTGTACTATATTTTTCTATTACCCTTTTCATGTTAGAGGTAGTGATGTATGCAAACTATATTTTTTTATGGATTTTTTACTTCTCGTTACCTTACCACCATCACTACCACACCGTAATAATAATACAAATGACAAATAACCGCAATAACTAAACTCACAAATAAGGAAACTAACGAAAAGCATCAAGAGAAGATTTTTCTTCTGCCACCATCATCATCACCGTCGCTACCACACCGCGTGTTAAAATTTATTAACACATTCGAAATAATTTTTGTATGTGTTTCGATGGTAGTTTTGGTTGTGATGTGATGTGAATCGATTTAGTGACGCATAATAAAAAAATATTTTTTTTAACAACGCTTAAAACAGACTTTTTAATGTTATTTTCAGATAACAACATCTCAATTGGGTTCTCAAATTGTAGTAACATCGCATCGCACACAGCATGAAATGAAATGCATAGACTCTCATCATGCGCCATGCCATTTGCCATATACCTTGCAAAAACTACCGTGAAAAAAAAAACGTTGAATGGATGAATAATCACGAAGCTTTGCATTGTAAAAAAAGTATATGGATTGAATGTGTGATCATCGTCATCATCAAACATATTGAATGCATTATAGTATTCTTTGTTGATGAACGAAACGAACGTTATGGTTTTATGTATATCAACTTATATCAAAAGCATTATGTTTTTCTGGGGATTTACACACTTTCAATGCCGTTTTATTCTGGTGATATGATGTGGTATGTGGTGACGAGGTCTTGTTGTCTGTCTGATTTAAGTAAACTATGAAAGATTTTCTTCCGATATTATTGATATAACACAAAGCACAGGAACCTATGCACCTGCTGCTACTTCAATCTAATTGCTGAAAAAAATCTCTATCTGCTTGATTTGGCTCCAGTGCAGTAGCCAGAAGCATTGCTCAAACTTGTAAAATAATATCATGATGATGAGTTATAGATTTTTTTTCCTCAAAAAAATACGCATTTTTAATGCAATTACACGCTCATACACTCAATATAAAGGATATTATTATGGTTCGTGCAAAGCTGTTGTAGAAAATTTCAAGGTACACTTTATTGATAATAAAAGCTCCTATTGAATAGATTTATAGGGTAAAGATGGCTCATAAATAAGCCTTGTCATATCATTATCCTCTATGTAATTTTGGCGTAAACTCTTTGACATGTGGGCATGTTTCTTTATTTATATATCTCTATATAAATACATTTTTTTCAACAAAAAATACCGAAAATAGGCAGTAAATGCTTGTCGTGTTTGTCATGATTCTTTCACAAAAGCTATATTCAAATACTTCCACCAATGCCCTTCCCAATTTACCCTTGCGACTTTAGTCGAACCTTGACCTCCCGTTTTTTTCTCACCAGTGCAGTACCATCATCAAAATAGAGTTAAAGGTAGAGAATTATTCATGCACGTGCTCTTTAAGTTAGAAGCAAAACTAATATCCATGTACCCACATATCTTCAACAAAAAACTACACTGATTACTAGCTTTAATCTAATCAATTTGAAATGCAACAACCAACCTCTTGCTCTTCAGCTACTGGTTTGTGTGAGAGCACCTGCTCAAGAAATGAATCTAGATTTGATAATCTTGCAAGGTCAAGTTCCTCCGGTAAATATTATCATTCTATCAATTTTATCCCATGCCCCTCATCATCCTCCTAATTGACCTTGCTATCCAGCAAAAAAAAAGTTATGCATGCTTGCCATAAATTACACTGCAAAATTATATAAGCACCTCCAAGGTGCATTTATGCTTGTTAGTATGTAGTACACATTGTATACCAACGATGGATAGCTGATAGCTCAACACATATACAAGGTTTAATTAAAACTTGCATATATTTTCTTAGTTTAGTGGTAAGTTGGAAAAATAGTGAATCATAATTGTAGAATGAGTGAGGTGAACAGACTAGTCAAAAGAAGAAGGAACCAAAGACAAGAGAATAGTGGAGGGTGCTGAAGGTGGTTTGTAATAATGAGCTTGGTAGAAGCTAACAAACGAGGCGGAAGCTATGACGGTGATTATGATGACATTTAAGACCTTGCAACAGAAGTAACGAATCAAGCTACTTAAAAAGGGTACCAGCTTGGTACTTCTACATCAAGTTGTTCATTGAGTTGGATAAATATTAAAAGGGTTAACAAATGGTTTGTAGACGAAAGGGTTAATAAAATACAAATATATCTAAATTGCAATGTTTAAAAATATATCATGTTGCTCCAATTAAATCATTTTGTAGTAAAATATGTAGTATAACATGGTTACTCCATTTATTAATGAGCAAAAGTTGTTGAGTTGGTGCCGTTTGTTGTTGGCGTGGAGTTGTCATGTCACCATCAACATGACACACTCAACTCAAGTCACACTAGTTTGTTATTGACTGATCGACAAAACGATCTTGATTTTGATACAGAAAAAAAGTACGACGGGGTTGACTTTTATCAACATCGCTGCACTTCTCTGCAGCATGCTAACAAACCAAACCAGTAGTAGTAATTTAGCGTTTACAGCTTGTTGATTGATTGATGATATGATTGACGACGACGGGAAAAAACTTTCCCACGCATTTCATTCGATTTGATACAGTACATCAAACAAAGCAATTTAATGTAAATCAGTGCAGCAGTGGCAACTCAAGATGAAGGAATGAATGAATGACTTGACGTGACGATGATGGCCCCTGTAGCAGACATTCTACTCCACTGATATTTATTCGCTACATGACCGGACCCCGTCGTCACCATCATCATCATCACCGTATCACCAACAACCCAACAAACAAGACTATTAAACTAGATCCATCGATAGATACCAAATTACAGTCACAGTCAAATCGAATCAAAATCATTTAATTTACTTCTTTCTCACTTCACTTACTTCTCTTTGCTAATATATTCGTTTAGTTTTTTGTATTTTCATAGATTGTTTGATATAGACCATTATTATGCATACATAATGAATATACAATTTTATGTATATCAGCAAAAAAGATCGACATTAAACACTTTACACTGGTCTGAAGAATAAGAAAATTAAACCGGGACAATTAGTGTCGACATTTAGATAAAAGCTAAAATAAAAAAATGGAACAGAGTGGGTACACCGACCAATGGGAGCAGTAACCGCGTAAAAACTGCGATGGCCGATTTTCATTCAAAGTTTGCCGGAAATTAATAAAGTTTTAAAAGTTTTTTTCTCCTTTCAAATAAGTGATTAACGTTTAAAGTACTTTCTACTTGATTACTGGTCATCTTGTCATTTACAACCATGTAATTTGTAGGGAAAATCCTTATTTGGAACAATATCTCTCATGTTCTTGAAATTTGAAACGAAAAAGATCGTTATCATCATTTTTTTTTACTAAATGGCTTGAGTTTCATCAATGTAAGCTTGTAATCATCATTGGCGATGATCTCATGATGAGTTGTTGGTGGTGTACAAGAAATGATTTAAAGAAAGTCTATACCATATTTTGGAAGACAATGAACAAAAGTCTGATAATTATAGTAAGCATCATAATATAGCTATAGAAGTAAAATGGATGGATGCATAGATAAAGAACTAAATGAACATTTTACCATTTTTGTAGCCTAGTATTTTATTAGCGGGTATGTCTATGCTTTTTTATGATTAGTTTTATAATTATTTTAATTGCATTGTTGCCATGGACTCTGCACTGGCTTTTAAAGATTTAACAAGTGAAATTTGAAATTCTGCGTGCGTGTTTCATTGTTAACACAGTACAGTGCTATGTTTAGCGGATGATCATAGTATGATATGGGATGGATGGCATGGCATTATGATTTTTATGACTATTTTTGCCGTATGACATGTTGATTGTTTTTGTGCAACGTAATTGGGCAAGCTAATTATTAATCAGAACAACGAAACTCATCTCTGATTTGGATATTTGTGAAATTTTTGTTTTATTTTATGTTTCATTATTTCCTCGGGTAAGTCCGTTGGAATTTTGGCAATTTGTTATTGTTACCATTACGTCCATTGTTTGCCTATTGTTCCATTGAGGCTTTAAATTTTTGAAATCTCGACATTATTGCACATCTCGTAAAATTTAAGAAATACTTTTATTGCCAAACACCATGCAAATATCTAAAATATTTTAGTACAAGGAATAATACCATATTTTGTTGTTCTAAGATTTGTAAAACACATTTTTAAAATCAGTCAAAGTTTTTCATAATAGTAATCTGTCTAGCTAATCTGTGTATTGCCGAACTATTTCGTCACTTAAAACTATATTTTAAAGGTTTGTGCAAGAAACCAGACGAAAGCAGTTACACTCTCTCAAAAACATCGTGATCGAGCGAGATGACAGAAGAAGTGCCACGACGTTTGGTTGTCGATTGCAGATTAAAATTCAAGTACTCAAATCAATCAAAATCGGATTTTGCCTTTTATTTTACAGTTAATAGGTACTTTATAGTATACAACAAGTACAAAAAATGAGCTCCCTTCATCTTACTCAAGTCTGCGTGATTTGCTCTCAAGTCAAGTTATTGAAGAATCGTGAAACAATTCAGTCCCTCTCACTATAACCATCACAAAATCAAAATAATCCTGAATGATGTTTTTAATACATGCATGCAGATTCATATATATATTCATATTGTTACCAGTCGCAGTCCTATGGAAGTACTATAGCCATATACGCCTTATAATTACAATCGAGTAGTTAACCGACTGTAAGCTAGTGGCGTCGTGACATAGTTCGCGATTACGACCTATACACCTTTAGATCAAGTATTTGATTTGAATGAATTTCAATGCCTCAAAATTCAAATCAATCAAACTATTTAGAATATGATAAAGTACAGTAAAAGTGTACTGACAGACAGACATACACCCTGACAGCATAAACTGCTCAAGTAATTTTGTTCACATAAACTCAATAATTACCATCTTTACCAATCAATAAGAAAAGTTTTTTTTTGTCTTGTGCGATGTTGCAATAATACTTTCATCATACAAAAAAATATCTGAGGAGCACACAGCCACCACCACCAACATAATAATAAGTACTATACATAAGTATTGTTGTAATTTGTAATATCTGTGAAGTCGTGTTCAATCGGTCGGGATTTTTTTTGAACTATTATAAACTTCTTATCATACCATTTTTAAGTGTATGCTACATTGATTGTTACACTAGTATTATGGTGTCGAAGTGCAAAGTACAACAACATAACAATTGAGTAAAATGGTACTCATTCAGTCATTAAACTTGACTTGACAGAAAGCAGGCTATTTCTTGAAATACACTCTTTCTACTATAAAAACTCATAACTCAACAACAAGAAAAGAAGCCCTCTGAATATTTTATTTATTAAATATGTTTAAAAGTAGAAGAAGAAAATGCACATGCATTTTGCATTCATACATAATATTGCATTCATTATGTAAAAAAAATATTTAACATTCAACAGCAGCCGCAAACTTATTAGTTCTAAATTTTTTCCTCTTTTTTCACTCAAGCAGGGAAATAATGCGGAATTGATAGCGTAATAATAATCATAATAATAATAGCATATTATGTTTTTTGTATACATGTTTTATGAAGGGATAATGATTATATATGAGTATCATCATCATCGCTGCTGCACAACAGTAACAAAAAAAAAATTATGCCGCCGCCACCGCTACTGCCGTCAGCCGCCAGTCTGTAAGAAAATCTGCATTGCAGAAAGCAGCAAGCAAGAAATAAAAAATGAAGAAGAAAATACATAAATTAAATGTAAAACAAAACTGAGGAAGAATAAGTTCAAAAGTTTTGCAGTGAAGTCAAGAGGAGTCAAGCCAAGTCGATTAAAAGAGATGATGATGATGGGATGGTAAAACTACTTACTATACCCATTTCATTCAGCTTTTATCTCTCTTTTAAAAAAGAAGTGATCTTCTTTGTTTTATTTTTTTATTATATATTATCTTCAAAATGGCTTTGTACGCTGCTGAGGTCGTAATAGTCACAGGAGGCCAGGCTCAACATTTTTACTTTTGTTGACAACATTCTTCTTCGTCTTCTTCCTCTTTTTAATTCATCCATTTTATTACTATTTTTCTAACTTGTTTTTTATAAATCTTCTTGTAAACCTGTAAAACTTGTCGTTGTGTAGAAAAAGCAATGAAGATGATCATCAACATCATCATCGGTGTATAAAATGTATGCATGTGCACTGACTTTTCTTTTATATAAATTGTTCTACTGATGATGATTACCATGAGTTCATGATTTCGTCATAAGCTTATTTACTACAAATTGTTTTCTACCTTGTCTTTTGACTATGTAAGGTTTCTAGTGAATAAACTATAATCGCGTTGTTATATTGTTGAACATAGTGAACACCTCTGCAACCAACTTTGCCCTTCATTTGAAAGGAAAAGTGTAATACTATCAGAATTAGAGGCAGAGAGAGAGAGAGGCACGGTTTGGGGGTTATACTTCTCTCTCTTCTTCTTCGTAATTTCATTGACAACGTTTTTGTTAGAAAAGTTACACAAGTTTTTAGTAGACAGATAATATATTGTATTATGTTATATCTACACATTACAGATGTAGTCATAGCCATCAGGCAAGGCAGTAAAAGTGCATTTTTTTCTTATTTTTTTCTACTGCGGTTACTGCTGACTTGGCAATTATGGCAAAAATGCATCATAAAAAAATGAACAAGAGAATGGGATCATATTATGTTACTTTTTGTGTAATGTAAACTGACATGAACAAAGTGCTACAGCCTTAAGCATGTCTGCCTGCATGCATGCAACCATAAAGAAATGGTGTATAATTTATTTAGCCATGAAAACTGCTAAAAAAAAGATTTTGAAGTTCTCACTTTTTGTTTTATGAAAACGATGGAAAACATTATTATTTATGTAGACGAAATGAAATGCCATACCAGCATGCCAGCATTGTGCCCAAAGTAAAGTTGCAGAGCTAGACATATATGGCAATTAGGTGGTTATATAAAAATACGCACAAAAGTCATCTAAATGTTTGTTCCTTCCTTCTTTCCTTTTCATTTTTTCGTTATTTGACATGACATGATATTTGGGCTATAAAAAATTTACATCTTGGATCTTAGTTAGTGCCACAGTTGTCAGAGAGGTTCCTACTCGTCTCATGTCTCAGCTTTTTCGCAAGAGATCGATAACAATAACAAGTGTAAACACTTGCTTGAGAATAAAAAGAAAACTTTGAGTTCATCTCCATCTGATCCTCATCTCATCTTCTTCATCAAAATATACATGCATTCATGTCTATACCTGGATGTCATATATTCGACTTACAATAATGCTTACATATTGTTGCTGATGATGATCATGACTACAAACTGAAAGGTAGATTTTAACGCGTTTTCTTACATGCATGCCCATCCCGTGAATCATACAGTCGTAAATTTTAACCTTTGATTTTGTTTATTGCTACATTTCCACTTCTGTTTGTACTGTTATTATTTGGCATGTCGATGTCATGTAACGTAAGTATTTTTTTATGATGACAAACTCATCAAGAGTTTACTTTTTTGCTGAGATAATCAGTTAGTCATTTTCATATTAGCAGCAATTTCCTATTTCCTTGATTACGATAACGTTTAAAAACAGCATTGTTAAAATGAACACTGCACTAGAGTGTTACGTCTACATACAATGCACATTCAAATATATTTCATTACTGATCTAAGAGTCAAGTGAAGGTTAAAAACTGCGCATTTTTTTTCGCAGTAACAAATGCATATCATCATTGTTATAGAAAACTCATTTACTTACATGTCTTATCTTTTCCAATTGTTTGTTGAAAGGCAGACAAAAGACAAAGTTGCTGACAATTGCCACTGGTGACTTGACTTGGCATCCAAACCACCATACAAAAATTTAAATAAAAAGTCTTTAAACTTTTTTAAGTAAAAAAAAGTGTCTGCTTTGTGCGATGCGATAAGTATAAATAGTCCTTTCAACAAAACAAACCCTTCATTCAAATTTATTCAACAAAAATGCAAATAAGCAAGTAAGCAACAAAGGTCACTTTCCCTTGTTCCGCAGAACAGAATCGATTTACTTTACACTCACACACAGTTCACACTTGTCTTGATCCGCACACCACACTCACATCATCACACGTTGTAAATCTTTCACCAAAAAAAAGTCGCACAAAATGTACTTTTGACACTTTAGTCTTCATCACCCATCCATGCATGCACGCAACTTATCATAAAATATTACGACAATAATGGCAATGTTGATGAGGATGACAAGAGAGAAATCGGTAGTTACACATGAAATTGTTTAAATACGATTTGCATTTATTTTTTCAAACAAAAATGCATTTACTTTGTTCTCTTCTCTCTATTTACTAATCACAATATTTCATCATCCCACGAATTTTTACTTTATCAAGTCAGCGGTGCACTTAGCTTTCTGAAACCCTTTTAATTGAACCTCTCTGCAAAAAATAATCACACTATTTTGTAAAATCTTTTTTGTTTCCCTATAACGGTTTCACCCGCACATTTAATACTTGTGTGAGATTATTATTATTAAATGTTCACTTTTTTGCGATTGTTCGGTGTGTCAAGATGTAAAATGCTTACCACGATGGTTCATTCTGTACACAAGATTTGGTGATGCACGTACTTACTTTTTACAAACACAATTCCACACACTCATGTACAGATGAGATGAGAAAAATAAATGCACGTTGTGAGTGTTTTGATTGTTCACTTGACTAGGTATATTGCATACCTTTCAGTCAGAGAATCTAACGGATTTTTTTATATATCTCTCTCTCTCTCTTATTATTGTTCATCTGCTGCAGTAAAAGAGCTGAAGCTCTAGTACACCAAAAAAACACACGACAATGACTTTTTTTAATGCACACACGAGGAAAAAGGGTTAAACTTCTAGTATATCTGTATATTCTACTACTGCCAAGTAAAAGAAGAAGAGCAACGACTGCTGCCGCTGCAAAATACGTGTATTACAGTTGACTGTTGTTGCTCTTCTGCTGTTTCCCGTCGTTTTCAACTTCGACTACGTTCGTCTCTTTGTATCGTTTTCGTTACTTGACTGCCTCTGCACTGTATATGATGGGATGATCATGGGATATATGCAGCAGAAACCAGCGTATTCTCTACAGAATTACCTTGTAAACCATATTATACAGCAAAATATACTATTTGCTAGCTTATTTCTCTTCATCTGCTCGTCACATCATGATCATCATGTTCAAAATACTAGAGAGATGAGAAGGAGAAAAGGTTCCTTTTTTTGAGGATTCTCTGGTTATTTTGTTGACTTGGCTTGAATGATTTGATAATACTGGTAAACAGAGATCCTTTCCTTCATCTAAATAACCAAACTGGTCATATAACTGGTAAAAAAATACGATCACCATCACCATCCCTTCTATCTCCGTGCAAAGTGCAAACTGTGTTACAATATGTTACGATTATGATATATTTTTTCCATATCTTCGTTACGTACGTTTGCGTTTTGTACTAAACGCAGGTAAAAGCTTGTACACATTATTAACAGACTTACTGCTCAACAACAACAGCCAACAATGTTCATAATATTTCAGTGAGACATACAGACAGTTAGCGATCGTGATCATTAGACTTTTTTTTTTACCAAACAGTCACTTACGCAACAAAACATACATCCTCAGACTCAGCAGCCAACAAACTGGCATGACTTTTTTTCCCTTCATCATCACATCGCAAACTGTACCCTGTATTGTATGAGTACCTTATCTACACTCACAACTTACGTTACATTTTTTTACATTGCATTGTACACTGAACATTTATAACGATTGCCATCATCCAATCCATCCACCTGGTCTGCTTTGTGTTTTTTAGATGGGAGAGAGATGAAAAAAATGAACAGTAAATGGTGAATTCCCTTCCCTTTTGCATTTCCACTTTACCTATTCTTTCTCTCTAAATAAAATTTTTGCTTAATGTGCTTACTTCTTCTTGGATAGCAACATAATTTTAAAAGCCCTTCTCTCTCTTTACTTTTTTTGCTGTCACTAAAATTGTAAGCACTTACGAACGTTGCGTTAATCTAGCTCCTCTGCGGCTGCTGAATTGACTTTTGTTAACAATGTAGTAGAGGTTGATATTCAACAATCAACTGACTTGACTTTAATAATTATGATGAGTGAGGTGGTATGTATTTTGTCATGCCATGCATTTCATTTTATTATGAATTTTTTTATCAGTATCGCCATTCTCTACAATAAGTAATCTAAAAATTCTCGCGTTCGTTGCATTATTGCTTGCCATATCAGCAAATTCATAGCACGACATACCCGACTTGATCATTATAGCTATTTTGGTTTTATATGGTATTGTTGTGTTCCTCAAAAGTCTACCATTATAACTGCGGCACATACAACACTGTGGCAAAATGTGGAGAAATGAGATGAGAATGGTGATAAATTATAGACAAGCACATGTCTTGTGCCTTGTATGTCAACATACATGACTGACTCATTCGGATTTTGCTGATCTGATAATAATACAATGTAAAATATGCATATGCGGCAGTAGAAAGGGTTATGTTATACGAAAAATGCTATAAAGTGCATATCTAACGAATAATAATATATTATACTTTTTTTTATAAATTAAGCCGCCTGATTGTTATGGAACCAAATTTATCGTCATCGCATCGTCGCCATTAATAATAGAAAAATAATAGGCATTGTTGTGTTGCATGATGAATGAATACGGTTGCAGCAAAAATTATTACATTCCTTTTTCTCTCACTTCGAATTTCTAAATTTATAGGAAATGCATCATCACCATCATCATAAAAAATGGCTTTGTTGATCAATTGTATGGCAGAGACATGCGAAACTGCAACTGGCTGAATTGAATGTAGTCTTTCTCAGGATTATGATTATGATTACAAAAACAAACTTATAAGTTTTAAAAAACCATGTAAATAATGTATGAATAGAGTTGACGTGTTCCGTGTTTGCTTGCACAAATAAACATGAAAAGAAATTCTCAACTTTTAATCAAAAAGTCATTTTTTTGATAGATATTGTTCTATATTCAACACTGTATTTTCAATTGCATTCACTTTCTTTTTGACATCATGTCTTTTGATATTTTATTCATTCACCCAGAATAACTTTAGTGATTTACCGTCATTTTTAAATGTCAAAAAATCTATTAAATGCATATCTCTAAGAAAGGTTTTGCCTGTATTCGAGGACTCAGGAGTACTCAGGACAGTCAAGTGCAAGTCATAAACCATTGTACTAGTTTAATACTATAGATTTGTCATTAAATACTCAACTTCTGGCATGTCAGGTTAATTGTTAATTACTTGAATTAAGTAACTTGTCATTGTAGATCAGTTTGGTTGGACAGTGTTACTTCAAGGCACAACGATATTGCAATACAAGGCAACTGTAAACGTAAAGTTTTGTATCATTTACTATTTATGTATTTTATTGCTTTCCTCATGCGTGCATTACATTCCATCATCATAAGTACAGCTATATTAAAAGTTATGATATAAATTTTCTGCTTATCGTCTTTATACTAAATTGTTATATGTTTCCTCTTTTAAAAAATACTCTGGCATCTTTAAATAGAAAAAAATGCAGTTTACGCAAAACAAAGTAAAGTACAAGGGAAGGACACAAAATAGACAATAGAGTCGACTCACGTCTCTTCTTCTCATCATACCATCGCATCGTGTTTGCATTTCATGCAGTTTATCAATTCATCTGGTCTGGTTAACCTCATAAATTACATTCTCATAATAATAATAATAGCACTGTAAATCTTTACTTCAGTTATGTATTTTAATGATTATTCAATTAATCAGCAAACCAATCTTGGTAAAGTGG
Source organism: Entomobrya cf. arborea Gr-Col-00668 (assembly GCA_034699025.1). NCBI lineage: Eukaryota > Metazoa > Arthropoda > Collembola > Entomobryomorpha > Entomobryidae > Entomobrya > Entomobrya cf. arborea Gr-Col-00668. The sequence continues at coordinate 14,150 of JAQIWN010000062.1, read as the reverse complement.
CCTTACGCACTAAATATTATTTTTATTTAATGTTTTGTAGTCCCGCAAGGAAGCTATTTATATAAATGCATTATACCGCTGCTCTGCGATATCTCCCCAATAATATATTGTAGTGTTGTTTGATATGACGATGATGACGAGTTTTACAGTTTTATATTAAAAAATAACAATGATCGTTTTAACAAAATAATAGTTACTTTTCAACTAGGGATTAACCATATGGAATGTAAAATAACTGCAGAGCTTGTAATAACTTAATGCTTAAAAACAGTAATATTTAATGGCATATATAAATATAATCATGACAGTAAAACAAGGTATCACTATCATCATCACCACCAACAAACACCGCCACATGAACATGGCTTATGACTTAAGTTTGAATTAAAACTCTCTCCTTCTGGTTTCCTGCGTTCCTTCCTCTCCCTTCCTTCCGCTTTAAATATTTTTGCTTCTGCTGTTCTACTTGTGGCCAGACAAAGTACACGTAATAATATTAATAATATTAGAATTAAAAAATATATAATCACAATTATGTAAATATATATTTGATTGCAATAAGTAACATATTCACAAATTATTCAACATGTCATTTTTGCGCCTATATGAATCTAATTTCCTTATATTCTCTTTGTAATGTTTTTTGTTTGTGTTGATTTGTGGAACAAGCCATAGTAGTGTGGCAGAGCCAGAACCAGCTTATCTGTCGCTGTATATTTCTCTACTTCATCATCGTTGTGTCATGCAAAATATAAAAAAACCACGCATGTTATGTATTTTTGTAACTTTTTCATCGCTGCAGTGTATCATTTTCAGACAGGTAAAATAATACGGTGTTCTGGTAGCATGACTGATTCATCTCGTTATTTTGTTCATTGTTTCACTCCTACAACCCTTTTCCGTTTCTCTTCTTCTTTCCTGATGTCTCTCTACCATATGGCATGGCATTTGCTTGGCTTATTTTCGTGTGTCATAGTCATGGTCATGGTATATCACACATTGCATTCATTGGAGAATGTATTACTTCTATTTTAGTTAGTCGGTTATTACCTTCTAGTCTTTTTGTCAGATCACTTGCAGTTATTGTTTTCAGTTCCTTACAGTACAAAATCTAATGGACATATAAAACGAGCTCTATGCTGGATGAAATATCAAAATGTGGCACAGTGCATACTTCCTTTGATTATCTATCAGAATCGTTTACTATTTTAATCACTTCCATAGTTCCGAGGTCAGATCAGATCTGATTATTACGCAGCAGATATGTATTTGTGTATGACAGTTTAGATGGTGGATGGAGGAGGAAACGATAAAAAGAAGTCATTAGGTAGGAAACTCACCTCCCAAACTTCATGTGTAAATTTGCTTAGAGATATGGGAGTGCGGAATATGGGGCATAAGTAAACAGGCAAATTTGTAGCATTGTAAATAAATATGAGTTATATTGTAATACTCATATATCGGGTGGATCCTGGTTCTAGAAAAGTTGTGGTGATGCTATTTGTTTGTACAATGTACACACGCACATGTCTGATATGGTTGGTGGATGAGATTATGAGATAATGTTATGAATGGAGCAAGTATTTTTGGGCTATTATATAACTTCCATATAAAGTTTTCTAAAGGAAGGCCTTCGAAAAATTCAAGCATATTACCTAAAATTTTCACAATATGTGTGTGCACTATTCACAGAGACTGAATAAGTTTGATCTGAAAGCCTAAGAGACAACATAAAACCGCAGACAACCATTTTACATTCCCACTTACAACGTCTGAGGAAAGCATTCAAAGGAAAGTCGTACATTCATAATAAGTTATTGAGAGAGATGAGAGATCATCTTGTTGTTTCCTTCCATGGTCGACTTGTCTTCTTGGTCGGTGGTCTTTTTTCCTCATTAGCCAAGTATTTTATTACCTCAGTCACAGATCCACAGAGTAAGGTAGTAAGCAATATCAAAATGACACTTAAATATTTAGGCTTTCAAATTAATATTTCAATGATGACGTTAATTTTTTAATGATTGTAATTTACGACATAATGGTTATAAGGCTTAGTCTTTTAGAAGCTTCATTTCTGTCATCAGAATATTCCTAATTATTATTTGGCTTGTAATGGTTATATAAGGTAAAAATTTGTTCATAAAATAAGCTTTAATTGTTGCGAACATCTAGTCTGCGAAGTTATTTTGCGCCTAATGGTCGACGGCTAGACCTTCAACAAACAATAAAATTTAAAAATTTACCATACGGATTAAACTTTCCTGACATTGACATTGAATTTTAATTTTATGTCGCTATCAAAAAGTTTACAACTGATATTTAACTGCCAATTGGGTTTTTAAATAATTTTGCTCGGGAACTTCGACTATAACAAAATGAGTGTTAATTAGATTTTGATGAGTGTGAACCAATTTTTTTGCACTTTAATGTTTATTGATGCTTGATGATCTTGTATATTTGTAGGTGACTTCGTCTCTTTTTTGGGGGGGACAACTTGAACCTAAGCTGTGGGTAAGGTAAGCCAGAATTACGATGTACGAAAGCATTAATTTCATGCTTTCCTAATTTCTGAATTTTTTTTACCTTCTTGTGCTGCTTGCTGTTAATCTTTTTTTTAACATATCTGTCTGTGGCAAAATACCTTATGTTTTAAATTTGTCACAAGAAAAAACTCATGCAACCATGTACGTTCTATTTATTCAGTAAGCTTGTTACTGACACCGACGGAAATTAGTTTTTCAAAGTTTTCCTTGCTTGCCAACAAATAAAGTCTAAAGTGTGTCTTCCCTGTGCTTCTTGGTACTTTTACTTGCTTATTATTGTAATTGTAACCAACCGTTAATTAATAAGAAGCGCAAATGAAATTACAACAAAACCTTTTTCAACGTGACGAAGTTAAAAAGAGACAAAAATTTTATTTTAGACAATTTTTTAATTGTAACGAAAATCTATTAACTCTACAATTCTTCAATTTGACTTATGCACAAAATCGATTTCTTTTTGTGGATTGAAGCAACCAACCCACCCACGCATGTCGCTTCTTGTAGAATGAGACTACGGTAGGGACACATTCATTCATACCATGAATGCTCATCTACAGCTACATCATAACACACTATTCACAGTGGGATAAGAAGTGACATCTAACGCCTGAGAACTAGAATAGAAAAAGTATTGCGATTATATTATTCTCTTTCGACGAAATGCACTCAAATGATACACCTAAAAATTAATGAATAATTATTTGTGTTTCATGAATAAGTTTTTCAAGTTTTAATCGACCTTAAAAACAATCTGCGTCTTAATTTATTTTTAATGAATAAGTTATTAGTTTAGAATTTGGTGATAAATTGACTTCAATTGACAAAAGTTTTCTTCTAACATAGTGAGTCTTGTGCTTGATCAAGATTGACCTGAACTACCAACCATTTATTTTAAAGTACTGCAAAAGCCATTAAGTTGGCTTGAATTAGCTATTTAGTTCAATGAATTTAAATGATGTTGTAAATTTTTTTTTGCAAATTAGGCACCTAAAGTGTTTTTATTCGAGTTCCAAGTTCCAACTCCAACGCAACAGGATAAAAAAGTGATATTAATTTTTATATTTGACAAATGAACCTCAAATTGTAGTGGTTTTGAGCAGTGAAATGACCGGAGGAGCCCACACTGGATATTTTTACGACAAGTTTACCTGTTTCATTTTTGTGAGGAGTTTGATCTTGATCTATGAATTTTACGATGACTACCACACCACACCGTCCGCGTCCGTAAAAATAAAACAAACTCAACCTACAAACTGAAACGAACAACGGCAGGTTTGTGTCAAAGGAAACAAATGCATAATTTACATGATATGTGGAATATGCACTTTCAACTTTGCAAGAAATGCAAGAAGATTTTTGATATTATTTGATGGTGGACAAATTGTGTATACATTATACATATTAATTAGAACAGGCATACAACATACAATACATGTACGATATATGCACCAACATACAAGTTACAACATACACGAAATACGACTCGTGAAAATTAAAAAAATACAAGGTTTTGGTTCAGATGATCGACTTTTGAAAATTGAAATATTTATAGCTTCAAAACGATAAGAATTGATATAATGAATTAAGTACCTGTTAAGTATTTCCACACGCGTGTAGAATTATGATTAATTTAAGATATATTTTTAGGTTTACTACATTAAAGGTGGAGATGAATTTTTTTTTCTGGTACATATAATATAATATCTTCATTAACAATAAATTAAAATCACTCCAAATCGACACTTGATTTGTTTACACTTTGCCGTAGCTTACCTGCATTTCTTCTTAGTGTAATCCATTTAGCTATATATGTCTATGGTAACAATGGGAGTCATCGTAATTTTTTAATTCCAAATTCTACTAGTGACTAGTAAAAAATGTAAGTAGTAAATTAACATGAAATGGTCGTGCTGCGTAAGAATTAAAACCCATCAGTTAATCCACAAAAGTTTTACAATTTATATCATTTTGAAAAAAGCTTCCGTAAACAGCTGATAATCAGGTATAATACGGATTACGGATGAAAATATTATTAATAGTTAATTAGTGGTCAAATATGGTTTGTGGTAGGTTAATCTTTCTCCAAAGAATTTTTACAAATAATTTGTGAGTTTAATACTATCATAATAATAATAATAGACTTTTTTCAAGATAATAGAATTGTAAAGACAATGTACAAGTTGGAAAACCAAGAGCATTTTTATAATTATGCATTTAAAATGAGCATTTTTAAAATAGTTTACTACAAAAACTGATCATCTGTTTATGTCCTCTGTTGAATATGAAGAGTTAAAATAATTAGACTCCCAAGTGTTCCTGTAAATTAAATGTTAAGGCCTTTTAGAAGATATAAATTCAGTAATCAACACCAGCACCCAACTATTCCGCCACTACTTTTAAGTTTTTTTTTACAAACCGTTAACTAGATTCTTAAGAAGTTATACTCTCTCCAATCAATTCTATTCATCATTTTTCCACGATTGTATTAGACATGAAAACATCACCCTTTAAATAAAGTTATTCACCTCAGCTCAGGTAAGAACCTAAGAACCCAACAATATGATGAATAATGATGATGCAATCTTGATAAACAATTAACCCAACCCATTTCTGAACCGTTAACTAATAGTTTTTTATTTTTGTTTTTTTTTTCATAACATCAAACCTCGCTTTCCAGTAATTTCTGGAAACGCCACGCGTACCAAGCACCACCACCAACCATTAGCTATTTAGCTTCCAGTTTCCATGAAACCACCTAACCTTTCCCAAAAGTTTCATCCAACTTTCCTCCTTCCTTCACCTGCGCCAGTCAATGGTCAAACCAGCCAGCAACGTGTGTGAGTTCCTGAACAAAGCCTACTCTCAAATGTTGTGGAAATATCTAGATTGTTCTCGCTGTTCCCATCCTACTAAAGTAGTGGTGGTGATGGTGATGGTCGTGGTACTCCACACAACACTGATTGTCAGCCGAAGAAAAACTACTGCAGTGCCAGTACTCGAAATTTCTGCCGTAAGTACTAACGCCACGTATTGTAAAACCTACATTAATGGCTAAACATCTGTCTCGTCATATTCCATACAGAAAAACGTATTTGATATCAATTTATCATTGCATTCATTAGACTGGCTTGTCTACTGATCATGATCTCATATTTTTTAGGGGTTCGTTCAATAAACATGTATTTCATCTCATCCATTTCATCTAGAGTTGAGTAGGTGGAGGATTAGCACTGCTAAATAAATCATTTTTTACTGTGGAAAAATTCCTTTACGTACTGATTGTTTTTGTCTTTACAGATGAACATGGCCTAAGAAAGGTTATACAATTGCAACATTGAGTACTTTTTTACCATTCATACCGCACTATGAACTATAAACGAATTCCTTTAGAGAGTCCACTGCACTGTCTTTGACTTTATGTAATTTTAGGCTGGTTGGTTATACCGACAATTCTGGTGTGTGGGGTGTACTTTTAGATAAAAAAGGTAAAAATTGCTCAACATTTGTATTTTAGGTAGGAAAAGACGAGGCATTTGTATGAGAATGACTAAGCCAACCACAACCACCCGGTTTCTTCATTGACTACTATCAGATCAGTGAAGATCATGATGCTTGCATGCATGCTCCACTACTAGAACCAAACCGAAACCAATTCAATTAGTTTGTCGTAAGGATTGCTGTCGTTTACTTTGTACATGGATTTTTCCTGAATTCCAGAAGAAACGGGGAAACATAGCAGTCTATTCTATTTTAAATTGAAGAACAATTAAAATAGTATACTTTTATAGTTGATACTTTTGCTAAAGCTCTAGTGGTTGGGTTAGGAAGTTAAGTGATACATTAAGACAACTAAAGTGACACGAGACACGAGACGCAACGACCAAGTCGACAAATCGTGGAAGAAGCGAGTTCTTTTGAGATTGGTAGTGCTACGTGTCGTGAGGTTGTGTGGGGGAGAACCTCATCAGTCAATTCAGTCATTCCATTAGTAGTGTAAAAATAAATACGGGAATTAAATTTATTTTTAAGCCGGAAAAGGACCAGGGAAAATAAAAGTAAGTTAGATAGATATAAAGTTATGTAGAAGCCGGTTTAGAAGAGAAGGAGGCGTTTCTGTTGTCAGCATTATTATTATTTGCTTGTAGTGGTATATTTTTGTTTTGGTATTTATCTGTGGATAACTTCAGTTAACTGTAAGAAATCAGTCAGAAAATATTTTGATTTGAAAGTTTGAAAGTAAGGTTAAGGGGGAAACTAATGTTTGTTGTATAAGTGCGTGGGTGGGTGGAAATGAAGTATATGTAGTAGTATTTTTATTGTCAGCTGTGTGTTAGCGTGAATGCTATTATTCTTAAATATATTTTCAAATAACTAATAATTGTTATATTTTGTTGTAGAATCGCGTGAAAAATGTCCGTGATAGGGATAGACTTTGGTAATGAGTCATGTTTTGTTGCTGTCGCTCGAGCCGGAGGAATTGAGACCGTCGATAATGACTACAGCTTACGAGCAACACCGTAAGTATTACTTACCTATGTTAACTTTTAGATAATCTTTTCTTGTGTATATTCTTAAAATTTATTTATTTAAAAAAAATAGGTCCTGCGTCGCCTTTGGCGAAAAACAGCGTATTCTCGGAGTCGCCGCCAAAAACCAAGCCGTTACCAATTTGAAAAACACAATATTTGGTTTCAAGCGATATCTTGGCCGGACATACGACGACCCTCGTATTCAAGAAGATGTGAACCGAGTTCCATATAGACTTATCCGCACGGATAATGGAGGAGTTGGAATTAAAGCTATGTATCTGGGAGATGAGCAACTCTACACTCCCGAGCAAATCACTGCGATGCATTTCACAAAGCTTAAAGAAACGGCAGAGAATGCCATTCAGGCTAAGGTACACGATTGTGTGATCTCTGTTCCCAGCTACTTCACAGATGCAGAACGCCGTGCCCTTTTGGACGCCGCTCAAATTGCTGGGCTACATGTTCTCCGCCTGTTTAATGAAACAGCAGCCGCCGCTTTAAACTACGGAATTTACAAACAAGATCTTCCTGAACCGGATGATAAACCAAGAAACGTAGTGATTGTGGATTGTGGTCATTCTGCTATCCAAGTCGCCATAAGCGCGTTTAATAAAGGAAAATTGAAGGTACTCGCGTCTGCAGCTGATCCTAATTTGGGAGGCAGAAACTTCGATGCCGCACTGGCCTCACACTTCTGTAAGGAATTTCGGACTAAGTATGGAATTGACGCAGAGAACAATGCCAGAGCTTACATGCGCCTTCTGACTGAAGTAGAGAAGATAAAAAAGCAGATGTCCGCCAACGCTACTAAGTTGCCGTTGAACATCGAGTGCTTCATGGAAGAGAAGGACGTGACGAGCACCATGTGTCGGGCTGATTTTGAAGAAATGTGCGCTCCGCTATTCACGCGTGTAGAAGCGGTGCTCCAGAAGTGTCTCAGTGACTCCAGTAAGAAAAGAATGAAGAACTGATTAGTACAATTACCGTTTTCAGTTTATATGTAACTAATTTACCATGACTTAACTTTATTAGAATTGGACGTCAATGATATTCACTCCGTGGAAATTGTGGGTGGCTCTACTCGAATCCCAGCTATCAAGCTTTTGATAGAGAAAACGTTTAACAAATCACCCTCCACCACTCTCAATCAGGACGAGGCTGTTTCACGAGGTTGTGCCCTACAGTGCGCCATTCTATCGCCCGCGTTTAAAGTGCGGAACTTTAGCATTACGGATGTGCAGCCTTACCCCATCAAATTAATATGGGATGAGACTTTGGGAGAAGATGGGTAGGATATTTGCAGACACAAATTCATTTTAACGCAACCGGTAGCATTTTTAACAATTCATTTAAAATTTATTCGTTTTGCAGAGCAAGTGACGTGTTTCCCCAGAACCACCCAGTTCCATTTTCCCGAATGCTCACATTCTTCCGCAAGGAGCCGATGAACCTAACAGCTGTGTACTCCGGACCAGTTCCATATCCAAGTAAGCAGATTGGCAAGTTCAGCATCAACTTCAAAAACGAGGATCCCGAGCCCTGCAAGCTAAAAGTAAAGGCAAGAGTCAACATGCATGGAATATTTACCATTTGCAGTGCGACTTTATACGAAAAGGTAGAAAATGCTGGTGCAGGTGTTGAAGAGGCTATGGAAACGGAACCAGGACAGGATCCTGCTGCTACTGCTGCTTCTACTGCTGGCCAAGCAGGGGAAGATGGTTCAGGCCCTGAAACTCCCGGGGATCCTCAAGCACCTACTGCAAATAACACGACGGATGCTACCACAGGTGCCGCAGAAGGTGGAGAAGACAGCGTTGATGTAAATATGGTAAGAAAATTGGATTTAAGTGGGAAAATATATAAATTATATTTTTAATTTAAAATATTCCTGAAATATTTTAGGAGGATGCCGACAAAAAGAAAAAGAAGTCTTTGTACAGACCAAAGGAATTGACTGTCGGTAGCAGCACATTCGGACTCTCTCGTGGAGAGTTAGATGATAAAGTTATGGCAGAGGTATAGTTCTTTTATTAGCTAACCAATCATTGGAGAATTTTTGCAAACAATACATATTTATAATTAGAAAACCAATAAAGCAAGTCGCAAGTAATAATTACATGTATATAAATTGATTTTCGATAGGTTCACATGATCAGCAGAGATAGAAACGAAAAGGAAAGGCTAGATAGTAGAAATGCTTTGGAGGAATATGTTTACGATCTGAGAGAAAAGCTGGACATGGAACTGAATACCTTTGTAGAGGATAACGAGCGACAAAAGTTGGCGGGTACTCTCAGCGCCTTAGAGAATTGGTTGTATGAAGATGGGAGTGATGAGAAGAAGCAAGTGTACCTTGATAAACTACAAGAGTTAATGGTAAGTAGAAAAGCGTATTTGTAAGTTAGTAATCAGAAGATAATTGAGCTGGTTAAAATATATATCTTTCATTTATTTCATCAGAGTAAAGGAGAACCCATTAAAGAACGCCGCCTAGAATCGGAAGAGCGTCCTCGCGCCATCAGAGAAGTAGAAATATCCCAACAACTCGCTCGCAAAGTGGTAGATTTATACACCGCCAAGGATCCAAAATATGACCATATCCCTCCCGCAGAAATGGAAAAGGTTGTGGCGGCCATAAAGGAATCGGAAGCTTGGCTAGAAAACTGTCGGCAAAAGTTTACTCAGAACTACCAACCTCACATGCCTGTCCCAATCAAATCTAAGGACATTCTTGAGCAGCGTAGACTTTTGGAGCAAAAGATACACCCAATAATAAACAGTCCCAAGCCCAAGGCAGAACCTCCAAAAGAAGAACCTAAAACGAAGGAAGACGCTGCTAAAAATAAGAAAAATCCGGCACCAGCTGCAGATGCCACTAACGCTAACAACACTGATCAAAGTAACAATACTGATGAAACAATGGAAGTAGAATAATCTTCCTAAATATAGGCTCTTATTATTATTATCCTAATGCTTTATTATTATCATATGTAAAACAAAGTAAATAATGGGTTCTTACAAAGTAAACTTTATTAATGATGATGATCACTAACTTAGCTGTCAAATAATAATTAAAACATAATCTAATAATACCGCAGCAGGTATAGCGATATTATGTAGCACGTAGGTTTTCATAGTTTTTAGCAAATAATAACTATAGTTTTTTTTCGAAGAAGTTTGTTTACACAAAATGAAACGTTTTCTATTTTCGTTTTAATGTACAAGTTATAGTACAGTCAAGAATGAGAAAAAGAAAAAATGAAATGCTGAGCGGTATGTCTTGGAATGTATGCATGCTTATAATTATTATTATTTTACTTTATCGATTCGAAAAGAATTTCAAAAATAAAAAATAAATAAAAATACCAACCAAGAAAAGCTATTGGGGTACTTAAATGTCAAATTGTGTCATTTTATCAAATTGCTAGGATGTGTCAGAATAAAAAAGAAACAAATACATTGTTCGGGAGTAATGTTATTATTATCATTTATATGGTTGAAGATTTCTCAACAATACAAGTCACTTTTGTAAGCTAAAGTTTTAATTTCAGAAAATTTGGTATGTGATTTCGTGAATAAGTCAGTAATACATACATACATGTTTAGAAAATGGTACAATATGATGATCGGATCATGGTCATTATGCTAAACGTTAGCACACCACCATGGATAACGTTTGATTTTTTCTTTCTTTTTCGAGTTTGGATTTCGTCTTCTTCTTGACATTTCTCTGTATTTACACACAAACACATATGTTTATATCTCATTCTGATAATTATTATTGAAATGATGATGATTGTATAATGATGATATAAAACCAAAAAAAAAAATATTAAACAAAACTGATATCCTAAAAAATATTGTTATTTTGTCGTAACGAATTTATTTTTTTCATAATTTTAATTTTACATCCAGAAATATTACTTCTCGCATAAATTTTTTTGTTGGCGGTTATTACACAAATAACTTTCTATTATATGACAATTTACTTAAACTATGTATGTACATGTACTCACACACGTATAATATAGTATTCAGTGAACGGTTCACAGGCAGGCATTCAGTTCTCAATTCAAAATTTTTTAGACTTTGACCGGATCATCAACGAGTTTGCTGTGAACGCCCCAAAGATTCTACACAAAAATACAAAAAATGTTACAAATTAGTAAAAACATGATCATAGCAAGCTTCTTCTATTTTGTATTAGTTCTCCTCTCAAGATAGAACAGCAAATCAATCAAAAACAAAATACTCCTGAGTTTTAAATGAAAATGTGTTTGACATTTGCACACATCAGTTAATTGAGTTAGAAACCACAAAGCACTCGATGCTCATCCACTCAACCCACACACTGCATTCATGATATTTCTATTCTTGAAGTCCTCAAATGAAAACAAAAATCTTTTTTATTAAAACATGAAATAAGTAATTTAAAAACAATATTATAAAAGCACTCTGTTTTTTTTTTCTCTGTAAACTTTAGTGCATGCATCAAACTTCAACCAGATTTACCGTGTATTTCTATGTCGTTTGTCTTTTTCTTTCGATTCATCACAACCAACCAATCAATCTTTTCACAGTGTGTCTTTACTCATCAATTAGCTTACTATGGATAGCATACAATTCCTATACATAGCCAGAGATACCAAAAAATTTAATGACGTTTTCAAATTCATGTTTTTTTCCGAGTGCAATTTTCTGTAAAATCCGCTTTAAAAATGAAACCTGTATTTTTATAGCATAATGATATATTAGTTTAGTGGAAAGTCTAACCTTAAAATATTTGACAGTTTTCACTTTCAACTCCAAGGTGGCATCCTCATCACAAAGCATAATGGTTCTGGGATGCTGCTGGAAGGCAGAAACAGTCCACATGTGATTGACGCCCTCTTCAATAGCCTTGTACAGGGCGAAGGCCTTATGCGCGCCAGTAATTAGGATCATCACCTCCCTCGCGTCCATCACAGTACCCACTCCCACTGTTAAGGCTTGTTTAGGGACTTTCTCGAGGTCATTATTGAAAAACCTGGCATTCGCAATGATTGTATCGTGGGCCAAAGTTTTCACTCGAGTGCGGCTGACGAGAGAAGAGCCAGGCTCGTTAAAAGCGACGTGACCATCGGGACCAATTCCTCCAACAAAAAGTTCTACACCACCAACCTTTGCGATCTCTTCTTCGTACCTATCACATTCTGCAACAAGGTTTTCAGCGTTGCCATTTAGGATGTGCACATTTTGGGGCTGGATGTCAACGTGCTTAAAAAAGTTAGACCACATGTAGTGATGGTAGCTTTCAGGATGGTCTTGGGGCAATCCTGGACAAAAAAAGTTACAAGCCGTGCGTATAAATAACAAAACTATTGCAAATTTTAATCTTTCTCTTCAATTTGTAACTTTGCAAGCCTTACCAACATACTCGTCCATATTAAAAGTGATAACATATTTAAATGACACTTTTCCGGCTTTGAACAGCTCTACCAACTTTTTGTACATTCCCAAAGGGGTTCCCCCTGGAATACAATTGAATGAACAATGGTTACACATCTTAATATTGACTATAGTTAGTCATACCGAAAATATTTCCGAAGTATTTATGCTTACCTGTGGGCAGCCCCAAAACGAATGGCCGCTCCTCAGACGGATTAAAGTCTCGGATTCTCTTGGCCACATACTTTGCTGCCCAAGTGGCCACTTCATTGTCATCGTTCAAAATCAACAACCTCATATTTCCTACAAAATTATTTTCAAAATATTTAATTCTTTGCCTTTAAATATGCTATCAAATAACAAAAGTCAATCTTTCTTTACCGGCGATGAATAAACCAAAAAAATAACTTTTTTCTACACTCCAGTTACTATGTACACTTTGGTATCACCGATGATTCTCAGCACGAGGTTGACGAAAAAATGATTAGAGCTCCTGTCTTACACACTCTCTACTACCAACAATGTCGCTTGTCATCATGCCACATGCATTCATGTCATATAACACAAAGACCCTCGCCTCATGGTCTCATTTTTCTCTTGATCTTGTTATATTTTTGATGAACGATTAATGTGTGCATAGCTATATATGTGTATGCAAAAGTAATTACCCACAAAAAGAGTAATAATTGTCATGAGATGTGACATTCAGTCCAATAATAAAATTCAATCATTCCCACAATGCCAGCAAACCTCTGCCTCTATTCATTCATTTTATCCTGCTAGTAGATGTTAGCTATGTACATGTAAATCATTACGTGCTGTTTGCTGATTGACGATAAAGTAAAGTGAATGGGGTACTTTTTGGGTGCTTAGTACTAAAATCTAAAGTCAAGAGAAAAATTGGATGGACAAACAAAGTCAAAAGGCTGAATGCGGCTCGCAGCAAATAAACTGACACAAGGTCGATTCATTTCATTTGCTGCTGAGATATGATGATGTATGCTAAATACACGAACAATTTAATAAGATCTCTTTTGGTCATCGTATTGATGGAAAAGGGGTAATATTCCACGTGGAAAATTCTCTAACATTTGGATTCTTTGCTGTTATATAATATTTTTTTATTAGAACTCAAGTGAACAGGCAGTGAAATAGGTAGACGGACAGTGGACAGCTATCAAACAAATTGGAAAAATTACTTACATGACATGACAAGAAAACAAGAAAAATATTACTAATTATCGCTGCCAACTTTTATGCTTGCTTTTGATAACAGATTGCCATGTTGAGTTGATTATGTAACACTTTCGAGTCACATTTAAATGTATTTTTAAATAAAATAATGTACATAATTGCAAATATAAATGGTGCACAAGAACATGTTGGATGTAAGCCAGTTTTTTCAATTTCGCAGTCATCAATCAGGTTATCTTGTTACCTATCATTTTCAGTAATTATCTCATGTTCGTGTTTATTATCAGACAAACACTAAAGCGACTTCACCGATAAAGAAAAAAACAAGTCAATAATAAGCTCTGTATAAAAATTATAAAATCACTTCATTTTTTCAAATAAATTTGCAATTTTTACTACGTAGTGCAAGGTATTGGCAACGCACCATGGTGTGTGGATTAGTACTTAAGTTAGTAAT